>WNGS01004511.1:7045156-7056559 GCA_020271785.1 Procambarus virginalis
CTATCCACCTCCCTTCCTTGCCTGCCTATCCACACACAAAAATATAATCAGAAAGTAGCATAATAATTAAATTTTTAATTTTCTTGCATTTTATGCCAATATGAAACATTAAAAACCTCATTAAATTTCATTTAATGCCTGGTCCATATAAAGCTTTAGGAGTGTCTGTAATCCAGTTTATAAGAACGAGCGTCTTTTGCGATCTCTCTGAGATATATCACAGCTGATATGATATTAGTTGCATAGTGACAAAATCAACTCTCTTTAAATAATAACTGAACATTCAGATTATTAATTACAACTTTCATTTTATATTTAAATCAATTTCATTAACTTCAGCATTCAGAGAATGTATTCATAGAACTGGATTAAATCAATACACTCCCACAACACAGGTACTATTGGGCTGTACACTATGTCCAGAGTACACTGCTGGTTGATCGGCCTTGAAGGACGTGTCCAATGTCACGCCAAACCACTACCGTCAATGAACCATACCTGTCTCCAGATGGTTTGATGGGCCTCAAGCACAATACCAAACCAAAGAGGGACGCTAAGTGTGAAATTGTGTAGACTGGTGTTACAGTTAAGAGTAACTCTTGACTGTATAATCTGTTAAGGTGTTTCATTAGTTTACCGTTCAATTAAATAACAAAACTGTTGTGCTGTTTTATAAATAAATTCAATTTATTATATTCTGGGAGAATTTGAGTCTTCTCAAATACAATTGTTAGATATTCAACATTCAAACATTCAGGCCAACATTACCTATGAACATCAACAGAGAGTCACAAGATCATTTCGTCAGAACACATGTTGATCACTAATCCAGTCACAGGCCAGACCCATCACTGCTTTTCTTTATTGATCGCGACACGTGCATGCTGCACGCATCATTTCACTAGGAAGTATAAACGATCCCCTTAAACAATGCAGGTTTGGAATATGTTCAAAGTAAGCTTATTTGAGATTCAACACCGGGAGGATAGCAGCCAGTGGCGCTTGATACGTGGCTGGCAGCTACACGCAACAAAATTCAACGAACAATTTCTCTGTTGCTATTTTTTCGTATAGTAAAATTTTCCAGCCAAGCAGATAGGCTTGTTCCAGCCTGGGCACCGGTCAGCTGCCTCCAACCTGGGCACGGGTCAGCTGCCTCCAACCTGGGTACGGGTCAGCTGCTTCCAACCTGGGCACGGGTCACCTGCTTCCAACCTGGAACGGAGAAGCTGATTCTTAGCTGGGCACTGAACAGCTTGTGAAGCTTTTAGAATGGTTAAGTATTTTCTTGCTCTAGCTACTGATAACGCACTCTGCTGTTGACTTCATTTACTCTTTTCCATGCTACAGCTGTTTAAACCTGTGTGATCCCCTGCAGTAGATGATACTGTACGCAGCATCGACAGCTGCTGACTCCGCCTTCTTGCTAGTTATACAGCTGTGAATGCTGAGTCTTGATTGACCGGTAGACACAACTAGTATATTCTCAGCCACCTAATAAAGCTGTCAGTACGTGTATCGTTCGAGCGCTCGGTCACACAGTTATACAAGAGAGGCAGCAGTCTGTTTCCGGGTCTCCTCCCGCAATATGTATCGTGTCTCGTTGCGGCCGCCACCAGAATATTTTAAATGGTAGAGGGTAAACACTCTGTCCATACGGGCGTGTTCAGCAGGTTTCGTCTCCCGCACCTTGAACCAAAGTTCATCTCAGTTTATTGTGATAGTTTAATGCATTCCCAAAGATTCGAGTCCCTCCCCAGTCTCTTTCTAACCACCTCTCTTCTTTGCATCTGCATGTTGATGATGATTATTAATTTTTATTTTCGTCGCTATCATCATATATCAGTTTATCATATCGGCAAGATGAATAACGTCAGTCATTGCATCGTTGTTTGGTAAAAAGCTGACGTTCTGCCCTCCTGGTATAATATTCACTGCTTCTGCCTCCCTCATATACTTTTTTAGATATTTTATGGCTGCAACCCTGTGTCAGCTGTCATTTCTCGCATGATTACCACGTGCGGTTATAAATGGAGAATTTCATCAAAGCATCTATAAATTGAACGTTGTATGCGGGCAAGGTCTTGATTGACGAGGCCGATCTTTGAGTGAGTACAGATATTTCCTCAATGGTTTTAATTGTGGTTTCCCTTGTGTTGATTAAGTATTAACCAGCCTACTAGGCGTTGTCTCGTATCGCTTGCAACTGGTGTGGGAAACTAGTCGAGGAGATGTCGATTACAGTCATCAGTGTGACTCCTGTATTCGTCACTGCGTGAGAGTATGTTACACACCTACCACATATTTAGTGTCATACTGATTGGGCTTTATACGATATGGTTTTAATAATACCGATTCATTTACATGTGATTTCTGCGTCCGTGTTTTTCTGTTTTTTCTAGAGAATTAGTGAAAGAGTAAGTCATTGAGTACTGGGTCTTACTGACACGTATAATTATTATAGTTACTCATTCTGATTATTGTGTTGTATTTTGTGTGCTATCGTACAGTGCTTTGTGAGATTATTGTGTTGTGAGTTGTAGTGTCACGTGACACTTTGTTTTGGCTCGTCTGTATGACAGCGTAATTAACGTAATTCATTTGTTAACTGTCTGAGTGAGACAGTGTGTTAAAGTAGTTTTTCAATTTGTTGAACTGTCTTGGTGACTGGAGATTTAAAGTAAAGAGTTACTGATTGTTTTGATTTATTAAACTGTCTTGGTGACAGAGTGGTAATTACTCATAGATTTGTTACTGTTATTGTGACAGGAAGAAGAATATAGTTAATTAACATAATTAATATTTTAATATTTGATTTGATTGCTGTCTAAGGTACGTGTGTTAACGTAAATAATTAATTATTTGCAGATTGTTTTAGTGACAAGTCTTGCATTGTTTTGTGGTTTTTGTCATTGTTTTATGTTCCATCGTTACTGATTGTCACTGCAGGAGTTCAGTGCAGTTTTGGTCTGATTGTTCACGAGTGTTCAGTAGTTCACATTGTTCTTCTTACCCATGCAAGAGTGTTCGAGACCAGGTCACGTTAATTACCAGAAGAATAGTTCTAGAATAAGATCTTGCTGCTGGGTAGTGACGCTCGGTATTAATTAGCTGGGTAGTGACGCTCGGTATAATTAGCTGGGTAGTGACGCTCGGTATTAATTAGCTGGGTAGTGACGCTCGGAAATTATCGTAGCGTTAAATATGATTGTTATGGTCATGTATTTTTTTCTTTTATTTGTAAAATAAAGCAAATACAGCATAAATATACCGAAGCACCAAAAACAAGCAAAATCGCCACACCACACAGCAGTTACACCTTCAGGAACCTGTGTAAGGAATCATTCAGAATATTGTATACCACATATGTAAGACCAATCCTGGAGTATGCGGCCCCAGCATGGAGCCCGTACCTTGTCAAGCACAAGACGAAGCTGGAAAAAGTTGAGAGATATGCCCCTAGGCTAGTCCCAGAACTAAGAGGCATGAGTTACAAGGAAAGGCTGCGAGAAATGCACCTCACGACACTAGAAGACAGAAGAGTAAGGGGAGACATGATCACTACCTACAAAATTCTCAGAGGAATTGACAGGGTAGATAAAGATAAACTGTTTAACACGGGTGGTACTCGAACAAGGGGACACAGGTGGAAACTAAGTACCCAAATGAGCCACAGGGACGTTAGAGAGAACTTTTTCAGTGTCAGAGTAGTTAACAGATGGAATGCATTAGGCAGTGATATGGTGGAGGCTGACTCCATATACAGTTTCAAATGTAGATATGATAGAGCCCAGTAGGCCCAGGAATCTGTACATCAGTTGATTGACGTTTGAGAGGCGGGACCAAAGAGCCAGAGCTCAACCCCCGCAAGCACAAATAGGGGAGTACAGAGCATATACAGTAACATCACAATAACATCCAACAGTAAAGCATAGAATAGCACAGAATGACAACAATACAGATAACAAGGCACACAGCAATATAACATAAAAGTGAAAACAAAGAACAACAAAAATACATAGGAACATACAAAACAACAAAAGCTGCACTATCCAGGCGGGGCGTGCCAAAGGGTGTGTACATAGAAACACAATGAAACCAAATGTAAGAAAAAAAATACATATATACAATGTAAAACAAAACCAAAAGCCATGGACCACTTGTCACACCACTCAACAACAGACACCATACCACAGAACCTGAACACACACACAACACACAGCACAGTCGAAGAATAAATGCCACATGACACACAGAAACCCTGCACACAAACCAAGACAGCACCAATGAAAAACAAATTGTGAACACATAACCGAGAACACAGGAAGCAGAACATGGTAAATATGACACTGGAAATACATCATAGTAAGGAGAACACAGTAAATATAACAAAGGAATACAACAAGCACTATACAACACAGTTCATATGAACTAGGAAACAGAACATAGGAAACATAACACAGTAAAGACAACATAGGAACGTGGTTTAGTACAAAGCAACAAAGCAAATAGTAAATAGAACATAGATATAACAAATTTGAAAAAGAGCATAATACACTCAAACCACGCTACAACCACGCCAGGTGCAAGCAACACCACAGCAAGTAATCAGGTATCATATTTCTCAGGGAACAGTCTCGATGGATACTTCCGCTTATATGCCTCCCATATCAAATACTCCTGTTCAGTAGGGGAAACGCCCCCACGACGCCGCGGGTACGGCATATACTCAGGGACCACCAAATCCGATGGAAGTGAACGCCCCCAACCAGAGGACACCGAAGACGAAGAACGAGGCAGGTGAGGCAGGAACACCTTCTCCGAGGAAGCAGGAGATACCGGAACAGCGGGCGGAGGCTGCTGAGGCGGCAACACTCCCTCCGACATAGCAGGAGACACAGAAGAAACGGCCGGAGACACGAGAGGCGGCAAAACCGCCGCCGACGAAATAGAGGACAGAAGAGGGGGGGGGGGTACGGAACCCTCAGAGTGAGCAGTTTTCTTCAGCACCAACCCCAGGTCGCACGCTCAGCCTCAACCTCGCAAGGGGAAATCTTCCCCACGAGGAACCGGAACTATCTGAGGCGGGCGACGCACCCGAAGCAAGAGCCACAAGCCCCTCACCGGCCCCCACCCCTACAGCAGGAGCCACACCACGGCCCACACCATTCACCGGAACCACACCAGCACCAGGCGCACCAGACGCACCATCCTCGCACTCCACAGATGAGTAGCTCGTATAAGAATCATCAACACACGCCGCATCCTCACATTCCTCAGCCCACGTACGAGGAGGCGAAGCACTCGTATCCATACGTGAATGATTGGGGACAGGCCGTTGGTCATCGGAGCTGTCACCCTCTGCAGGAGACACCCAAGAAGAGCCAGCAGCAGGCTGCCCCACAACCAAGGAAGCACGACCCCACAGAGTTTCAGCCTCAACGACATGGGGGACGAGAACGCCACCCACAGAGGAGACAGTAGAAAGAGCAGGTGCAGCCGGCAGAGGAGGAGGGAGCACAGCACCACAGGTGAGGGAATCTGCAGGGACGTCGTAGGCATCAGAGGAGCAGAGGTTGAAACAGGTGCAGAATCCGTCGGAAGCGAAGCGACAGACCACGGGGGCGGAGCCGCACACACGACCACCTCGTCATGGACACCACCATCCACACACGCCGGGGCCAGCAGCCAAGGAACTCAGAACCACCACCAGGTCAGCAGGCAGCAGGGAAAACTCCCCACCCACTCCATGAGGCGACAGGTCCTGTGCCATCAATGGGGGAAAGTCCTCTTCTCGGAACAGATTAACAGGTGCAGCCGCGACCCCAGTGTAAGCGGCTGCCAGGTGCCCCTCAAGGCCACAACGAAAACAGGAGCGTGGCTGCCCTGTATAGAACGCCCGCAGAGTGTACCCCATCAAGGTAACTGTGGAGGGAACCGGGGGACTTGAGTCTCAAGGCGAGAGTCCAAGTACCACAGGAGACCCTATGCCACCGGCTGGAAGAGACAGAGTTCACTCGGAGGGAAACCACCGTTCCAAACTGGCAAAAATACCTCCGTAGCAGGGCCTCGGAGAATTCAAAAGGCACACAATGCAGCGCCACATAAGTTACAGCTCAACAGCGGTCCGAAATAGTGACGGCATCACCGTCCCAAGGGAGCGTCAATGTCCGCCCGTCATAGCTTGCCACGAAGTCCTGATAAACTGCCGCAGAGCGAAACTTCACAAGTTCCTGTTGGGTTGTTAACAACTGGAGTCCTTACATGTCAGTCACACGAACTCGTAGCATATCCAGCAACACAATCTCAAGTGCAGGGCATGATGCACGGCCAGAAAATTCAAGCCCAATCGTTTCATTCCGGCGAACGTGGGATAGTGGTAGGTAAAAAAAGGGTAGTGGGATCCCAATTTCGCTGACACACCAAACAACGCCCTCCCTCACAGACCCAGCACCAGGCAATGACTGCAACAACTGGAGAGGTCAGGTGAAACGTCCTCACCCCACGGGAGCCAAGGCGCAACTCCTAGATTGTTATTGCCGTTTATTAGTAAGTTTGTTGAATCAATTGTTATTGTTGCAAAGTGTCTTTCCGTCAACAAGAGTACTGCCCCCATTATATTGCTCTGTTACTATTATTTCTACAGTCCTGAGTAAACTCTGGTGTCAAGCCATGTTAACCAAAACACTAAATTTGGCGTGAGAACCCATTTGCTACCATCTAGATTGCCTACGCAGTTGAGGAGTTAACGACCTAGTGATCGGAGGACCAAGTCAATTGGACTTTGGCGCTTATTTTCGGCTTAACTAGTAGAGGAAACTATTATCACATCTGACTCTGTAAAGTGAGGCAGGTGTGTATTTTACTAAAAGAAGTAATATCACATCTGGCACCCAACATGTGCCTAGTTACAGCTGCTTCTTCTTCTAAGGTCAATAAAAGAACTATCACATTTTCCATTTCATCTAATTGTACCTAGAATGCCTAGAATTGCCAGAAGTGTTGCTGGGTGCATGTAGATCTCACTACTTTCCAACGCTTTGGACTATCCATGGTACTGAACTGCCAGTTCAGAGGACTGAACACCAAATCTCACTCCAAATTTAGTGTTTGGGTTAATATGGCTTGACACCAGAGTTAACTCAGTTAAGTACAGTCTAGAAATAATAGTAACAGAGCAATATAATGGGGTAGTACTCTCAAAGATTTATTGACGGAAAGACACTTTTCAACAATAGCAATTGATTCAACAAGCTAACTAATACACGGGAATAACAATCTAATTTAACGTTACGTTAATTTTCGAGCGTCACTACTCAGCTAATTAATACCACGGCAGCAGGATCTTATTCATTTTAAAGATAATTTCTTCCAACTCAAGAGAGGACATGTCTTTTATATATACAAAGCTCATCCAATGAAAATATATTTAACATTTGCACTAGGCAAAGAATACGTTTTCGTTTTAATAAAGCAACTTTGTTAGATTGTCATTAATCTAAACGATACTTGCAAGAGAAATTATATATATCCTAACTCTCTGCAGGATAAACACTGATTTGCGATGTGAATGTTAAATTCCAAGCTCCTGGTCTTAGCCTCTGTCTCACTCCACCTTCCTGACAACAGTTCAGTACTCAGAAGCGCTCACTATACAGGAAAAATTGCCGCAAACATTGCGTTCACTCGTGATTCTGGCAACAGGTATCGTGATTAACCCCATGGGTGAGTTTAAATCCTCGTAAAGCTTCAATTGCTTCTATCTGGTTGGTTCAGCTTGACTGTCCAAATGGTCTCTTTGCGCCATATCACAGAGCGATGCTCTATACGAAATTGCGTCAGCGAGTATTATGAAAATTAATATTATTTTCATACGATATATTAAATTAACTATAGTCATTACTCATAATTTGCATTTTAATGGAACACTTAAACTACTGCAAGTTGCAATTAGTTTATGTTATTGTCAGCCGACTAGTTATAGTAGTGACGACCTAACTGTGAGTCTAGAGGTCGTACATACGTCATCTCTCAGCATCTCCAACTACACCTTATGTCCAGATCAAGACCGAGATGACCCGGTGGGTATAACTGGATATCCTGCTGGATGATACCTTCGACCTTTTGACCCCGAGGAAGGTCAGTATGGCAAGTATAGAGCGTCTGGCAGAGGCAGGAGAGACATGTGGCTACAGAAACATCAGCGGGTATCCTCAAGTTATTGAATCACAAATATCTATCCTCAGGTTACTGAACCACCAATATGTATCCTGGTGTTACTGATTCACAAATATGTATCCTTAAGTTACTGAATCACTAATATGTATCCTTAAGTTACTGAACCAATATGTATCCTTATGTTACTAAATCATCAATATGTATCCTAACCTTATGGCAGCAGTTATTATCCATGTATTAATTGCACTCAACTAATTGTGCCTGAGGGAGTTGAGCTTCGACTCTGTGATTTCGCCTCTCAACTGTTAATCAACTTATAAATAGCTTCCGAAGCCTATTGGGCTCAATCCTTTCGACATTTGAAGGTGTGAATTGAGTCTGTCTCCACCACGTCACTTCCGTGTGTGTGTGTGAACTCACCTAGTTGTGCTTGCAGTGGTTGAGCTCTGGCTCTTTGGACCCGCCTCTCAACCGTCAATCAACTGGTGTAGAGATTCCTGAGCCTACTGGGTTCTGTCATATCTACATTTGAAACTGTGTATGGAGTCAGCATCCACCACATCACTGCGTAATACATTCCATCTGTTAATTACTCTGACACTGAAAAAGTTATTTCTAACGTCCCTGTGGCTCATTTGGGTACTCAGTTTCCACTTGTGTCCCCTTGTTCGCGTACCACCCTTGCAAAACTGTTTATATATATACTAGCTGTCTGGGTTCGAATCCTTCTGCGGTGTGGAGTTTTCAGTTGCATATTGGCTTGTGACCCATTCAAGCTTGTTTGCACTTATATATATATATATATATATATATATATATATATATATATATATATATATATATATATATATATATATATATATATATATATATATATATATATATATATATATATATATATATGTCGTACCTAGTAGCCAGAACGCACTTCTCAGCCTACTATGCAAGGCCCGATTTGCCTAATAAGCCAAGTTTTCATGAATTAATTGTTTTTCGACTACCTAACCTAACCTAACCTAACCTTTTCGGATACCTAACCTATAAAGATAGGTTAGGTAGGGTTGGTTAGGTTCGGTCATATAACTACGTTAATTTTAACTCCAATAAATAAAAATTGACCTCATACTTAATGAAATGGGTAGCTTTATTATTTCATAAGAAAAAAATTAGAGAAAATATATTAATTCATGAAAACTTGGCTTATTAGGCAAATCGGGCCTTGCATAGTAGGCTGAGAAGTGTGTTCTGGCTACTAGGTACGACATATATATATATATATATATATATAATATATATATATATATATATATATATTATATATATATATATATATATATATATATATATATATATATATATATATATATATATATATATATATATATTACTAGGGAAAACTCGTGTTTGTTAAAAATTCCTTGCGAGTTCATGCAAGTGTATGGCTATACTCAAGACACGAGTTTTCCCTAGTAAATATGATTGATAGAAACTGAGTGTTTGATTCCAAGCTCCTAAGTGATTCCAGAGCACATTTTATTAAACCGGCGAACCTTTCAGTTCGACCTTCGGGAATTTCGATACAGGCCTAAAATATATATGTATAATCAGGCTTCCTTCCTCCGACAAAATAAATTATTATTATATGTTTATACATTTTCAGTCTTTTTATCTCACTGACGGGATGTACTTCAAGCACCTACATAGAAAACTGATGGAAAACAAACTCTCGTGATTGGAACTCATGGTGTAATGTAGACCAAGGAAAAATAATTTTGTGATGAATAGTTATGGAAGTTAAATGACGAACAGAAAGCTTTACAGCTCCGACCATCCCCCCTTGTGCCGGGCAAGCATCTCTCTGCTCCCACCAGCTCTCATCCTTCCGTAAACCATGCCCATACCATCTTACCTGTGTCAGGCTCCACCAGCTCCGAGCACATTGTCTCACCTTACTTAAGTCCTGCTGCTTTCGCCCTGACCAGCACCACAGACCAGCCTCCCCAGCACATCCTCATCAACCAAAATACATTGACCAACCTCGCTCAACCACCAACCAGTTTCGGCCTGTCCTGATCAAGCTAGACCAACCCATATCCCGGTCAAGGAGAAGAGAGAGACGTGCATGTTGAGGATGATGTCGGAGATGGCAAGGTATACTGGCAAGATTATAACGCGAGTGACGTTTACCTTTAACATAAACTCGGTCGTTATATTTATGTCTGCTCGTACTGGCTTCCCCCCCAAAGCTGTGTCTCGCCTTACATTGGCAAACTTAGCACCGTGTCTCCGCCTCCTTCCTTCCTTCCCGTGCCTGCAGTTAGAAAAGGAAGGGAAAACAAGCAAATTCGAGACCACAGTGTAAACAGTTGCAATAACGTAACTCTTACTTCTCATTTGCAACAGAAAAACACACATGCATAAAGTGAGAATTTTAATGAAAGTTAAATAGCATTTAACTTGCGAATTCTTGCATTAGACACAAAGAAATTTCTCCTCGGATGAGCTGATCGAAACTCAGTGGCAATGAAACTCAGACAAAAGTATCAGTAAAGATGAAAGAACTTCCGAGACGATGATATATAGAAGGAAATGTAAGAACTGCGTCTTGTTGGTAAGTTATTGGTCGGTGATGATGATGATGGTTTGGGATGGTGTATAGTGTCTGGACTATGGCTGGAGGGAGTGTATAGTGTCTGGCTATGGCTGGAGGGTGTTAGAGTGTCTGGACTATGGCTGGAGGGTGTTGGTATAGTGTCTAGACTATGGCTGGAGCGAAGTAGTACAGTACCTAAACAATGAAACTGGAAATGAAGAGGATTAAAGTGAACGAATGAAGGGAAATATAAAGTGAAAGAGATAACCCAAGTAGGGAAGAAAATGGACAGTGAGAAAAGGAGTCAAGATATATTTTTACTGATCGTTTTCCCTTTTTGCAATTCGTCAAGTTATTGAAAATGATAGCTATGAAGATTAAGAGAGAGACAGACAGACAAACACGAAAAAGAGAAGAGGGAGAGAGAAAGAAGCATAACTGAGTTAGAAGACAGAGTGAAAATCCCATTGCTACAGGAGTGTTTAATTAAGAAGGGAAACCCCTGTGTGGCATTGTGTAAGGACAGTGATAGTCGGAGCTGGGTCAAATGTCTAGGAGAAAATTGCGAAAAGATTGAGCCTCGCTCGCTGAGAGGAGAGAGAGAGAGAGAGAGAGAGAGAGAGAGAGAGAGA
>WNGS01004511.1:7061229-7080448 GCA_020271785.1 Procambarus virginalis
TTTTCTGACCAGTATCTTCGAGAAGAGGCAACGCGGTCGTGTTGCCAGACTCCTGTCCTTTGCTTCCGTAACGGCGACTATTCGGGTACGTCGAAACACGGAGACAGAACCTTATTACATCCTTTTTCCCCCTCTCATTACCATGTTTCTGGGTTTACACAATAATTACAGCACACTTAGGCCTATCACACTGGACTTGGCCGTTGCAAGTAGGCGACACATCACGGATTGCTTGAATGCAAAGTTGACCTTGTTGACTTATTATTCTGTCTCTCTTTGGTAGTTCTGTACGACTAGCCTTCTCTTCTCTCATCTCTCTCCCTCTCTCTATCTCTCTCTATTCTTGCTCTATCTCTCTCTCTCTCTCTCCTCTATAGCTAATCTATATCGCTCTCTCTCTCTAGCTTTCTTTTTTTACACAGGTGAGACACAGGAGAGCTAGTCTGGTTTTGTCTGACTCCTGTCAGCAAGCTGAGCTTTCCCTTCTCGGAGATCATCGGTTAGTCTTTAATCTATAGATGCCTTGCACCTCACACAAGTATTCTATGCCAGTGATTTCTCTAGCCAGTATGTCTACCGTATTTCTCCACCGTACTGTCCTACCCAGTATTTTTCAAGGGAACAGCGAACTCGCAAGTCTGTGTACTTCGGGCTCTCCCAATTACTGATGTAGAGAACTGGAGCTGGCCGGCTATAGGACTGGTGACCAGATCAGATCCCTCTGAGAGCTACCTATGACGGTGCGGGTGAGAGTGTATCATAGGGTCCGGTGCTGTCATGCTATGCGGTGTGTGCATGATGTGATCATTAGTTCCATCCGGATCTAACGGAGCTATTTGCTCTGACCCCAAATTTGGCATCTCATCTAGGAGCTTTAGGTAACTAAAGAAAAACAGCCCCTTATGAGGATAGCATAACTTATAACACCTTAAAGTTACTGAGTGCTGGGGGTCTCCTCAATCCTAGTGATAACATTATTAGCCTGTCTTGTTCCTTGTTGAAAGAATGCGCAGAGGTTTCTGTAGCATTAATCTCACCAGTCAGCATTAAAGCAAACTACGTAGCACGTATAATTTTGAAATACATCAGCACTGAAGATCATTACTCTGGTGAGTCATCTGTAAGAAACTTCTGCACAAAAATCTGCACTATGCACGGAATCCTGTTTACCTGGTAGTGGTATGTGCACAGGTAGCATACAGGTGATAGTCGCTGTGTGCAATGATATACAAGCAAACGAAATGGATCGGTCTAGTACCGATAGATTGAACAATAGCTGTGGCCAGCATCATCACAGACACCCAGCACCCCCGAGCTGTAGGGATTTCATCTACCGTCTAATCCTGCGAAATCGCCTTAAACTCAAGTGGGCATGGAATATTTATATTTTTATGTTCTCTAGAAGTGCTCTGTAGTGCTTGAAATAATCGGCACTATAAGAATAAGTGACTGAAGTAGCCTAGCAATATTAAAGTAGGAATGGTGGCTTTTGACTAGAAGATTAATAAATGTCTGGTTTTACAGAACTGCGATTGTGAGTTTTCCAATCCCAGTGTTCCAGGTTGGAGAAGCAAGACAGTCTTTGTAGATCGATTTAGCCACTGAGGCTCTGATAGCGAAAGAAAATACAGCCTGTCCCCCATCTTTGACCCATTCCTCAGCAATGTATTAGAAATCTACACAATTAAGAGAATTACTTCAGATTTAGAAAAACTAACAAATGCCAACAGGACCTGGAAGTGACAGTATTAAGAGCTATGGCAACATGGTTGTAATAATACGGCACTTTTGTGATGGCAACTGGTCAGCACAAGTAAAGTCGACACGGGTTGATTACTTGTGGTAATTGCCTTGGAATTCCTACTTGGTTATTAGCACAGTCTAGCAAAACATGGAGGCGTGGAGCCATGTTCCCAGTACTATTTCAGCTTGTCAACCTTTGGTTGTGAGCTGAAATTAAATCATTAATCATGCTTACTTGAAGCACTTACATTTATGTGTGGTAGAGAACTGTTAAAACACGGTTTTGACCATCTCCAGGCATATGAGATGCAAATGAACATATCGTAAAATACTTTTATCAAAAGTACTTGGATATAGAAGTCACCCTACACACCATTGTACACCATACATTGTCTTTGTTAAGCCTGTATCGGAATGTACGACAAGCGACGAAAAGTAAATATCGAGAAAGTAAAGGGCTTCGAATGGCTAGAGCAGAAAAAATACCCCATACACATATTCATATTATACTATATCATTTGACTATAATATATCAATATATAATATAAAGTATTATAATATATTAGCATATATAGTCTATAGCTAATATCTATATATAGGGGTAGACAGGCCTCTGGTGAGCAAATTGCACGGGGGACCACCCACAGTCCTCGAAGAAGAAAACACAAAGAGCATTCAGGGAGACTCTTGTGGATTCTACACTGAATACTCTAATGTTCATTTTCTCTACTTCTTCCAAGCCATCCCCTAGTCTTTTTTTGTATGTATTTGTTATATTTATTGCAATATGTTACAGCTTACAAGTAGGAACACAACACCACGCTAACACACACATAATATAGTAACAATTGTAGACAATCAGAGGTCAGGCGGTATCGAAGACCCTTCGTCCATGCTCCTCCGGATGCGTTGGGTGCGTACCCAGGACTACGCACGAAGTTCGCCCGCTGCGACTGCGACAGCTGAAGGCAGCTGGAACCAGGAAGACATGGCTGCTCGTGGGGTCTCTAGTTTTCCCAAGGAGTATATATATCTATAATAGTAATATATATAGATATATAAAATTATATAATATATATATAGTATATATAATAATATGATATATATATCTATATATAGAATATATATATATATATGTATATATATGCGAAGCAAGCCTGAATGGTCCCCGAGGACTATATGCGAAATGAAAACTCACACCCCAGAAGTGACTCGAACCCATACTACCCAGGAGCAAAAGTCAACTGGTTATGATTACAAGACGCCCTAAAACCACTTGACCATCACGACCGGGACAATAATGAGGTGAGGAGCCGGAAGCTAGTTTAGACCACCTCACCGGCCACGGCCACTCGCTCGGAAATGGTATCGTGGGCATATGCATTTTTACCAAATCACCATCTATTACTTTGGGGCACACGTGATGGTCAAGTGGTTTTTAAGGCGATCTTGTACATACAGTTGCGTTGCTCCGTGGGAGTCATGGGTTCGAGTCACTCTGGGGTCGTGCAGTTTTCAGTGGCATATAGTCTGGGGGACCATTCAGTCTTGTTACGCATTTGTGTTCCGCACGTGAGCCCCAAAGAATGCGGTGATTGGATAAAATGCATAGCCCGAAGGATAACCATCCGAGTGCCGGTGGAGAGGTGGTTCAAATAGCGTCGGCTATTCACCCATTAGGTCCGGTCGTGATGGGTCAAGTGGTTAATGCGTCCTTGTACATACACCTAGTGTTGCGTTGCTCCTGGGAGATATGGGTTCGAGTCACTTCTGTGGGTTGTGAGTAGTTTCTGTTCATCGTATATATATATATATCTATAATATTATATCATACTACTATATATACATCTATTAATATAGCGTTATATTATCTATATATATTATATAACTACACAAATCAACACAGAAAATCAATGATAGATCACTGAGGCAGACACAGGCGGCACTTGACCATCTGCGAGGCACTACACTATCAAGAAGGGTCAACACCAGCAATCAACAGCCAATAACGCACTACTATATTCTACCCATTCAAGACTCCGCTCCAATATAGAAACATCAAGCCAAATACGTGGCCAATAGGCCTTCTGCAGTTACAGATCTATTCCTTCCTTTATACCCATTGTTTCGTGTTCTGGGTTTGTTCTCACCTCAGCCCGACCTAAACCATTGTAACATGTCCCCGCACCCAAATGCAGGTATAAAAAAAATAATCGAAGACGTTTAAGCTCTATTCAGTCATAGTTGTGTGTGCGTAAACAAAAAGTCTTTGAAAATATATACATATAACAAATATAAAATTTAAAAAAAAATATTATATACTATATATATTATCTATGATACATAGAGATATACCTATATATATACTTATATATATATATATATACTACTGTATATAGTTTCGAAACTATATACAGTACATACATACCCATACATACTACATACATACATACATACAGTACATCCATACATACATACATACTTTTAGCTGAATCTTAAATGACTCAATTCGTGTCCTGTGTGGTAGTAAAGAGTACAACGTTGCATTCTACATAAATTTGTGAACTCATTATGAATAATATCTGTGTAGTACATGTAAGCCTCGTGAAATACTACGTGTTTTAATGCAATGCACTTAGACCTGTTGTCTTATGTATGATCCTCATGTCCTAGTGTGTTCACCTAGTGTATTCACCTAGTTGTGCTTGCGCGGGTGTGGCTCTGTCTATCTTCGGCGCCGCTTCTCAACCGTCTCAATGTCACTCAGATCTGTAATGAATCTACTAACTATTTTTTTTCAGTGAACTGCGCGCAGCATCTCCTCAACTCTAATTACTCCGCTAGGACAAAAACAGCAAATTAACTATAGCCGAGTTAAAAATAACATAGCCTAAAAAACTATCAAAGGTTCTACTATGATTAATCAATAGGTATTATCAGCACTCAGGTAAAAGTAGTATGATTCACTCTACGAAGAACCAGTGCCCTACTGCTAGTATTGCAAGCTCAGTAGATAATGAATGAGTAATTTGTAACCGAGCTGGAATACGGCATTTCCAATATGTACATTTTCCAGTTCAAGGGGAGTAAGCGGTGCATTCCGCACGGCTGAATCCACTGATACCTTCGGTCTAGGAAAGGAGATCAAAGGCTGGGCCAGTGTCAGTCTTTCTGACTCCTCCAGGAGTTACTGCTGTCCCCTATGCCTGCCGCCCCCTCACTTCCCTTTCCGCCCCTCTGCTCTGTCGCTCCTCCCGGTCTGGTCCTTCAAACCTCCTCCCCTCTTGCGCCTGCCTGCGCACTACTGTCCAGCGGCTCTCATCCATCTCTCTGCTCCTGCTCTACATCTGTCATTCAGCTCCTCAACCCGGGGGCCTTATCTGACTGTGGTGACACTCATGACTCTGCCAGTATCTCTTCAGTACCTTCGTCTGCGGTCACCTCATCCGTGCCTCTTCTCTCCCTCTCTCTCCTCTTCTCTCTCTCTCTCTCTCTCTCTCTCTCTCACTCTCTCTACTCTCCTCCCTCACCCTCCCTCATCACACTCCCTCCTACTCCTCCTCCATCTCTCTCTCCTCTCTCTCTCTCTCTCTCTCTCTCTCTCTCTCTCTCCGTCCTCCTCTCTCTCTCTCGTCTCTCACTGCCCCTCCTCCACTCCTCTCCCTTCCCTCCGGGTCTCCATCTCTCTCTTCCGTCATCGTCCTCTCTCCTCTCTCCGTCTGCTCTCTCTCTCTCTCTCTCTCTCTCTCTCTCTCTCTCTCTCAATCCTCTCTCCCTCTCACTCCCTCCCCCTCTCTCTCTCTCTCACACACACACACACACACACACACAGATGTAGTCTATTAGTTTATTTCAGTTTCTGACTCTTAAAAATCCCCCTCTGGTCTCTTGTGCATTATTCTCTGCCATGTTCTTCACTTCATCTGCAAGCCAAATGACCTCCCTCGTAGCGGTGCAAGTCATCCCCCGCTGGTCCGCGCTCACCCCCACCCTCGCACTCTTCCTAAATATATTCCTTCTCTTCATTCCTCGCCTCTTTCCTGATCCTTTTCCGTCCACTCCTCTTCTTTTTCCTTCACTTCTCTCCTCTCCTCTCCTCTCCTCCCTTGTGGCGCTTTATGATTTATATTTATTTTTAATCTTCGACTCCGATTCTGTACATCTGCACTCCGGTCTCTGTTCCTTCATGCTAAGGAACAGGCTGTCGAACGCAGTGGCTTCACTCGTAGAGCGCTTTCTGACTTACAGTTGTGTATAACGCAACCCATCCTCCGAATTGACAGTACGTTTTAATACTAAGTGTAATAAGTGCATTTCCTGAATGTTATACATAGTATATAATTGCACTTACGGGGCTGTTACATTTACCCATCCCCCTCCCCCGATTTAATTCCCCTCGTTTTCTGTTAGGACACTTAAATTTTAAGATGAAATTTTAAAGCTCAGTTGCTATAAACAAGTTTTAAATATTAGGATTTTCTTTTTTACTTTTATTAAACAATAGAGATTTTATACAAAATTTTAAAATATCCTGAGTTACTTTACAATTATTGAAATATTTTAGTTTTGTTTTATTTGTTTATAAACTGTAATATCAATATAGCTATAGGTTAAGTAGTAGTTATAATCAAAATGTAATAAAATTCTTATTCACAAACTAAGACGGTTAGGTTAGGTAGTGGTTTTCCATTCAGCTTTTTAGGTAAACTCAAATATTCAAAACATATTTGACAGTACGATTTAATACTTAGTTTAAATAAGTACAATTCTAACTTTTACACATAGTACATAATTGCACTTATGGTGCTCTATACATTTAAATCCCCATTTTTGGAGGACGGGCTGACATAACATTAGGCGAGGCTGGTTACCTTGCGTTGGTGCCGAGAATCAGTCTCTCGCGGCGCGGTCTCTGGCTAGGCTTTATGGTTGGAGATCTGATCAACCAGACTGTTAGATGCATCTACTAGCAGCCTGACGGATGAATCACAGCCTGTTTGATCATGTATCTTTTGGAGATGTTTATCAAGTTGTCTTCTCAACACGCTGAGAGGTCAGCTAGGTTTCCTTATTTTTAGAGGTGAAAATATTATAAAGCCTTGGGAACCCTTGATATTGGCAAAATATCTCTCTACCTATTGCACCTATGTTTTTTCAACTGTGCTATTTTACACTTCCTGCCATGCCTCCTAGTCTCATGTGGAAGTCTTTCAGTGTGCAAATTTGGAACCAATCCCTCTAATATTTTCCAAGTACTCACCTATTTGTACTCACCTATTTGTGCTTGCGGGGGTTGAGCTTTGGCTCTTTGGTCCCGCCTCTCAACTGTCAATCAACTGGTGTACAGATTCCTGAGCCTACTGGGCTCTATCATATCTACATTTAAAACTGTGTATGGAGTCAGCCTCCACCACATCACTGCCTAATGCAAGTGATGTGGTGGAGCTGTAAATGTAAGGGTAAATGTTTGCGTGTGTCTCCCGCCTGCTCAGCAGGGAATACACATTTATAAATTTTAAGTGATCCCAATAATTTTTATAAAATTTCTCCAGTATTGAACGTTGTTATAAAGCAACAATATTCCACCCAAGAGAGCACAAGTGTCTTAATAAGAACATAGGTAACTGCAGAAAGCCTATTGACCCGTACGATGCAGCTTCTATTTATAACCCCCCAATCCCACTCATATACATGTCCAACCCACGCTTGAAACAATCAAGAAGACCCCACCTCACCCACGCCATGTGGCAACTGGTTCTACAAATCAACAACCCTGTTATCGAATCAATATTTACCCAGGTCTTTCTGAAATCTAGACTTATCCATTTTATACCCATTGTTTCGTGTTCTGTCCTGTGCTGATACTTTTAATACCTTATTAATATCCCTTTTGTTATGTACATTCATCCACTTGTAAACCTCTATCATGTCACCCCTAACTCTTCGCCTTTTCATTGAATGCAATTTAAACTTTGTTAATGTTTCTTCATATGACAGGTTTCTAATTTGGGCAATTAACCTTGTCATCCTACTGTGGACACGTTCAAGTGAATTTATTTCCATTCTATAGTACGGCGACTGAAATTGAACTGCATAATCTAAATGGGGCCTGACCAGGGCAAGATATAGCTGAAGAACAACACCAGATGTCTTGTTACTAACTCTTCGATTAATAAATCCCAGTTTCCTATTTGCCTTATTACGAACATTTATGCGTTGATTTTTTGCTTTTAAATTCTTACTAATCATAACTCCCAGATCCCTTTCGCAATCTCAACAGCATCTAGCTCTTAATTTGTAACTCTATCATCAATACCAGCCTCAAAATCTTACATTTGTCAGCATTAAACTGCATCTGCCAATCTTTTGACCATTTCAAAACCCTATTTAAATCGCCTTGAAGTGATAGTGAGTCTTTTTCCGTGTTTATTTCCTTCCTGATTTTTATATCATCGGCAAATTTGCAAATGTAGCTGTTCAAACCTGAATCTAAATCATTTATATATATTATGAATAACAGAGGGCCCAGGACAGCGCCTTGAGGCACTCCAACTACAACATTTTCCCACTCTGACTTAACCCCATTTATACTAACTCTCTGTTTCCTTCGGAATAGCCATGCCCTAATCCTACTTAATATAACACCCCCAATACCATGAGCCTCTATCTTTTTAGTCAGTCTTTCATGTGGCACTGTATCAAAAGCTTAACAATAAGTTAAGCTTTGTTAAGAATGATAAGTATTATCATTCGTCCGGCATCTCTTATTTGAAAGGTTCTTGTAATCCAAACTGCTATTTTTCTTGCAGTTGTGACTTCTACTTTATTGTGTTCTTTAACAGAAAGGTCTTCGGACAAAATTACTCCTACTTCATTCATATTGTTTTTTCTTTCAATAGTATAATTCAACTGCGATTAATATGTGGTTTCCTTTTTTATATTTTCGCTTTTCGTTGCCCATTATTGATATGATTTACATCAGTTTGGAGGTTTGCTGTGTTCTCTATATTGTCTATTTTCAACAAATTCTGGCGTTCAATCCCCGACCGCCCAAGTGGTTGGGCACCATCCCTTGCCCCTGTCCCATCCCAAATCCTTATCCTGATCCCTTCCCAGTGCTATATAGTCGTAATAGCTTGGCGCTTTTCCCTGATAGTTCCCCTTCATAAAAATTCTAGTGTCATTTGCAAACGATGATTTGGTACTATAGTTTGTTTCCCTGCCTTTGACTGATATAAGGAAGAGAAAAATTACTGGAGCGCAGTACCCTGTGGACTGACGTGTATACACTAAATAATGCATGTTTTTATTTGACTTACACAGTGTGTTGAGTTCGTAAGAAAATTAAACCTCTATCTTCCCCCTATGCCAGTAATAGCACCATGATCACACTTATCGGAAGCTTCCGCGAAATCTGTGTATATTATATCAGCGTTCTTCTTGTCTTCTATGGCAGCTAAGGCCATGTCATATTGATCTAGCAATTGTGATAGGCAGGAGCACCCTGTTCTGAACCCATGTTGTCCAGGGTTCTGTAGACACTGTGATTCTATATGTTTTGTGGTCTTATTTCTTGGCACACTTTCAAATATGTTTATGATGTACATTGCTAGAGCTATCGATCAATAATTTTTTGCTTTTGCTGTATTCCCTCCTGTATGGAGTGGTGCTATCTCTGCTGGTTTGCGTATGTCAGGGATAACACCATTATCAAGGCTCTATGTTGATCAGACCACACACTAAAAGGTGAAGGGACGACAACGTTTCGGTCCATCCTGGACCATTCTCAAATCGATTGAGAATGGTCCAATCGACTTGAGAATGGTCCAGGACGGACCGAAACGCCGTCGTCCCTTCACCTTCTAGTGTGTGGTCTGGTCAACATACTTCAGCCACGTTATTGGGACTCACTGTCTGCATCAAGGTTCTATCTCCAAATACTGTTCACGTTCTGTGCTAGTGGTATTTTTGGAGTTATTGATGAATTTGAAATTCCAGGTATCTGGGCCTGGTGTAGCGTGCATAACCATACCGACTGTAGTCCAGAGAGTTTAGGGTGACCTTTGATATATGATATGACGAGGGTATCACATTCAAGCGGAATTCGTTTGGATTATCGATTTTCAGTTTATTCGGGTACACTATCTTTAGTATTTTATTAATTTCCTTGTTGTCACATGTAAGAGTTCCATCGCTCTTGCACAAGGCCAGAACGCTAGATGTGTAGTTTTTGTTACAGATTGTGCATAAAACAGAGAAGTATTTTGGATTTCTGTCTTTTTCTCTGATGGCCTTTTTGCTCTCATTGCCTGAACTGCATTTTATACACTTGTATATGTTGCTCAGTCGTTTTTGTTTCTCTGCATAACCTTCCTTGTCGTTCTTGGGATAGGGCTTTCCCAAAGTTCAAGGTTCAAGGTATTAAGGTTCAAGCTGTTCCGCAATTTGCTTTCTTCATTTATGGAGGAACATAATCATCTTCCCAATATAAATATTTTTATCTTTTTGTTTAATGTATTTAAGCTTATTTTTAGTTCTATTGGGCTTTTATTGTGGTATTAAAACTTATTTCTAGTTCAATTGTGCCTTTTTTTTAGAGGCACTGATTTAGATTTACATTAACTAACTATTCTTCCCAGCCTATTCCCGGAGATATTGGTTCATTAGTTCCCAGTTAATCTGTTTTTTTTATTTAAATTTAATTGGCTGAATTATCTTCCTCGTGGATATGAGACTGGGTGCGTAGGTCTATTGTTCATCCTTGTCTGAACTTCGATTTGATTGTGATCTAAGTAACATGTATTTGTAATCATTGTGCACTTGACCAATTCATTATTGTTTATGAAAAATAAGGATGTTTTCTAGTGAGTTTGTATTTGCTGGCTTAAGGCATATCTGATACAAATCTTTAAGAAGTCATTTGTGTGACTTTTCATTTAGACTGCTTCCTGGGATTCTCTGTCCCAGAAGTCCTAGAAGTCCCGGAAGTTGAAGTCCCCAAGTTAGATGATGTTCAAGGCTCTGGTTGTGAGGGTTTTCAGGCAGTATTCTATTTTCAATAAATGATCTTTAAAGTGCAGATGATTTGAGATCTTTTAATTTATGTGCAGGGCTGGGCTAGATTATGTTGAGTAATGTTAGCTGAGACCGAGTTAGGTAAGATTAAGTTAGGTTGTTAAAGTAGGAACAGTTTGGTTGAGTTAGGAGGCAAGTTTGGCTAGGATAAATTGGGTTAGGATACGATGGGGGTTATGTACGATATGGTGTACTTTATAAAGAAGGGAAAAAATCTTTAATATTAAACCATTCCACGTTTATCTAAGTCTATCTCCTCAAGACATCAGACATACTTGGTTAGAATAAAAGCAGAGGAATATGTCATTCTGGCCATATTAGAATAGGCAAACTTAACTTAAATTCAGAAGGATAAAGTGAAAAAGTCAAAAGATATTTAGCAGGGCGAGCTCATAACACTGCATGGAAAAAAGGAACATGTATAATTCTATTTGAAATTAACAAATTTGACAAAGAATTAATGTAAAAAAATTTTGATTTTTTTTAGATGAACGAGAACGAAATGTCAGAGCCAAAAACCGTTGACAGAAAATAAGTAAGCTGTTAGAGCGAGTTTTTCAGGTGCAAGAGCTGTCAATGAGTGAAATGGTTTACTTGAACAAGTGTTTGATTCTAACACGAGACAGTTTCAAAATGTAATTTAACAAGAGAAGCCATGACACATATGTAAAGGAAAACTTTTATGTAAATCCAACTCAAGTAAGGTGAAAATTTCTTCCACTGACACCTTGATTTTGAGATGATATCAGCACGTCTTTAATATCTCATCTCTCTCCTTAATTCTCATCCCTCTCCACTTCCTTCATCACAACTCTCCACTTCCTTCATCACAACTCTCCACTTCCTTCATCACAACTCCTTCTCCAGCCAGTGTTGCCAGATCTCTTGCTATTATTAACACTATTTTCTTCTTGTCGTGAGCTTCTTACGCCACCATACCTCTCCCTTCCCTTGCTGACTCTCCCTTCCCTTGCTGACTCTNAGGAGACTATGGAGTTGCGCTCTGGCTGTCGGTCTGGAGTGGCCTCACCAGGGCGCAAAGCCAGGGTAGGTTGATTCAGGGGAGAAGCTGTTACCCAGGCAGCAGGTCCCCCTCTCCACGGCGCTGAAAGTCTCCAATAGAAAGGCATACGCCAATACGATTGGTTCCAGCGCCGTCGCAGGAACTGTGAGTTCCGGGGTTGACCTCAAAAGTGGTGAGAAGGGCACAGGGACCTCCAAGCCCGGAGACCGCCGTGCTCGGTGCCGGAGAAGAACCACCCCGTCAAGGGTATGAACAATCCCAGCCTCCTGAAGCAGAGCCTGGGCCGCACGACCCTCGGGAGGTGGACGTCCCGGTCCCGCACCTACGGGTTCCAGACAAGGATCGTCACAGCCCCTTTTCACCCGAGGCCGGCCTCCTTCAAGACCAAGTAGAAGGAAGAGTGATAATTATTAAATACAACAATTATTATTATGATAATTATTGTAATAATAATTGAAAATATTTAATAATTATCACTCTTCCTTCTACTTGGTCTTGGTCTATATATATATATATATATATATATATATATATATATATATATATATATATATATGTCGTACCTAGTAGCCAGAACGCACTTCTCAGCCTACTATGCAAGGCCCGATTTGCCTAATAAGCCAAGTTTTTCTGAATTAATATATTTTCTCTAATTTTTTTCTTATGAAATGATAAACCTACCCATTTCATTATGTATGAGGTCAATTTTTTTTTATTGGAGTTAAAATTAACGTAGACATATGACCGAACCTAACCAACCCTACCTAACCTAACCTAACCTATCTTTATAGGTTAGGTTAGGTTAGGTTAGGTAGCCGAAAAAAGGTAGGTTAGGTTAGGTTAGGTAGGTTAGGTAATCGAAAAACAATTAATTCATGAAAACTTGGCTTATTAGGCAAATTAAGCCTTGCATAGTAGGCTGAGAAGTGCGTTCTGGCTACTAGGTACGACATATATATATATATATATAATATATATATATATATATATATATATATATATATATATATATATATAAATATATATATATATATATATATATATATATATATATATATATATATATATATATATGTCGTACCTAGTAGCCAGAGCGCACTTCTCAGCCTACTATGCAAGGCCCGATTTGCCTAATAGGCCAAGTTTTCATGAATTAATTGTTTTTCGACAACCTAACCTACCTAACCTAACCTAACCTAACATTTTCGGCTACCTAACCTAACCTAACCTATAAAGATAGGTTAGGTTAGGTTAGGTAGGGTTGGTTAGGTTCGGTCATATATCTACGTTAATTTTAACTCCAATGAAAAAAAATTGACCAAATACATAATGAAATGGGTAGCTTTATCATTTCATAAGAAAAAAATTTGAGAAAATATATTAATTCAGAAAAACTTGGCTTATTAGGCAAATCGGGCATTGCATAGTAGGCCAAAAAGTGAGTTCTGGCTACTAGGTACGACATATATATATATATATATATATATATATATATATATATATATATATATTGATAAATATAGATATAGATATGCATGAAAGCGATCATGAAAACACTGATCCAAGTATGCGGAAAAACCACTTCGAAAAATAAAAGTGAATTTATTTTGAAGTGGTGGTTGAGAGAGCAGATTAAAAGATAAATAAATCTTTAACGCATTCACAACTGTGTGGCCGTCATCAGAGCAAGGCAGAATTTTGACAAGGGAAATTGACATTAAGATAATGTTATCATTATCAAAGGCAGAGTTCGAATGGTTACTAAATGGATCGAATTTCTTGGTGCTGGATATACTTATGAAGATGAGGTGACGAGGATTATTTGAGCATTGTTAGGTGCCTAACAATACACAAGCAGCAATTATCCCTATTAAGGAACATATAGTCTCTATATATGTATAGAGAGACCAGACCATCTCCAGGTATATCCTGATACACAACACCTAAATAATCGACAGATACAGCCACAACAGGCGGCTGGATAGTGGCAAGGAACTACACATCAACTAAACCTAGCCATGTATCAACAGCTCACTAGTACCAAATTACACTCTACCATCTTCTGGAGCATGACGGAATACACAACATACTGTCCCAGTCATCATGCTTCTGATAATGTTAACAAGAGTTAACGAAATGCAACTCATACCGTCATGCCATAATAAAGTGAAGAAAACGAAAGGAAAATATACAAGATTTATGCCTTAATCATTGATCTCACTTATTCTGTCACATTCAATAATATATGCTTACAGGAATGCTACTGTCTTGCCTACAGGATAGACTGTTTTGAGTATTACTGTCTTAAATGGACGAAAGTACTCGTTAGACAAACACACTTAGATATTTAGTGGTTACCTACTAATAACACATTGTCACCATATAAAAGTTGATGATATAGTTAGAAAACGGAGTCTTTATCTACATAAGTGTAAGCATGCATGCTTGTGTGTGTGTGTGTATTGTCATGATCACCGTCTAATAACAGTCCTTTCTGGCGTCAAGAGTCCATTTTACCCACCTAGAAAGATCGCAGATAGCCCAAGCTGTATTTTAAGTTAAGAAGGAACGAATCGTATACACAATCTTGCGTAATATTTGGCTGTTAGGGGGTAAATAGTGGCATATTGAAAAATAAAGTGAAGCCCGGTCGGGCAGCAATGCATTCGAGACTTGATGGAACACATCGACACATGCCTCCGGCTCACCCAACGAGAAAGGCGAGTGTTGGTGGTTCATGTGTTCAGCCAATCAACGACGAGGTTTTTGTAAAATCATCAGTAGGCACCGAGCTGAGACCAGGAAGCAAAGTCCTGCTCACTGTTCAGCTAGACTCAGGATGGCGAGGTTGTGACCCTGGGTGCTCTCGCGGAATTCGTCAGATTTGGATTTGGAGAGGCGAGTTGAGACCAGAGGATAGGTAACAGGACTCTGACCACACCTAAGACGCCAACAGGACCTTTTGGAAGAAGATTGAAGAGAGTATTGTCGCGTAGAGACCAGCTAAAGGTGCAGGAGACTCGACAACACACCGGGTTCACTAAGGGAAGTTGTAAATGCCCTCATTTGGACCTAAGGCTGTTTAACAGGAATGGACTGACTGCCGAAACCTGGTGACAATCGCGACAAGTGAGTGTCGGAAATAGTTACGACCCAGTGTGGTAATCCACAAGGAGTAGCCATTGAAGATGCTGGTGGAGACACAACAAGGGTTACAATAAACAAGTGCTCCTTTGATTTTCGGCTGTGAGAAAGGCAGTGAAATTTTTGCTGCGAACCCTGGAAAGGGAGTGTTTTATTTAACTGTGCCGACGAAGAAGCTGTTGACAATCGTATATCGATGTTAGCCAATCCTATAGTGACCAACAGAGTTAGCAAATGAAGCAGAAAGCTTTAGCTTTCTTTAGCTAGCTTTTCAAGAGAGTGAATACAGCGTACAGACTCTGACGGCGCCATATATCGAAACTGATCCAACTAGTGAAGTTGGCCACCGTAGTACTTTCATCCATCACATTGAATCCGTGCGCTGGGCATTGTCATACGGCTACCCGGAGAAGGTATATCTCGCGGAGCGACGAGGGACAGGAAAGATCCAGTGATGACCCCGACGATTGATGCTCCCCAGGACATGTCCCTCTAGTGCTTCAAAGGATCAGTGCCACGTCTGCGTTACCCAAGGAAAGAAGAGGAAGAACGGGAATACGTGTGATGCCAGGGAACAGTTGAGGATGTGCTGACGGGACTCTGGTGAGCTGGAGACACATGGGAGCTACAGGCTACTGGAGATATTGTTTCCTAGCTAAGTAATCTGCCCTCCTCTTCACCCTTTTGTTGATTACGCGTTCCTAAGAGAACTAATAGCAATTGTACAATTATATACGTATGTAGTCATGTGGTAGGATGCATTGAGACTATACATGTGAATAGAGTAACGTTAGTATTATTAGAGGTCGAGAGAGGCCGTTGATTGCAGGTTTGATTGAGGATATCCGAGGTGAGTTACTGTATATTTTTGTATTTCTCTTTTGTCAGTGAATGTTTTTTTGTTAGTTTTAAACACTGTATTTATATGTACCTTCATTATGTTTATGTCATGTCATATATATATATATGTGAAAGCCTATCAGTCGGGTATTAGCCGCTGAATACAGGAATAAAAATTATATGAAATCTGAAAACGTATCCTCATGTTTAAGAGGATTATTGTATACTGTGATGAGAACTGAAGTTATTTCCTCCTCGCTGGGCGCAGGTGAGAACCTCGACTTAACAGGAGTAGCAGGATAACCAGGTATCTGAGGAAAACACCTGCCACTCCTTGACACCTGTTCTACCTCCGCCTCTCCAGAGACAGAAAGTAGCCTAGTGAGTCCTCAGAGGTGCTGTGAGGTCCCTGTGTTATGGGCTGGTGCACACATTGGTTAAGCACAGACTTCACCACTTAGGAAGAGAAGTACTGGGCGGGTAATAAGGATACTGAGGGGAGAGCAGTGACGGTGAGTCACCGGTGGAACTCAGCGAGGCTCTGCCCTTCTTCTTCCCCCATGACAGTATGCTTGAGAATGTGAAATCTTCTTCCCCAAGTCTATAAACTTTGGTATTAGTTTAAAAAGTAGTGAATTCAGATATTGGCTGAACTGAGTAGAGAATGAAAGGGAGGCAAAATGGGAGAAAGAGAAAATGAGTGGGAGGTGCAACAGAAGGAAGCAGGGAGGAAGAGACATAGAGAAAAACAGAGCGAGACAAACAGAGACCCGGGTACCTCCGGGTATCCCATCTAGGTATGGCATAAATATGAATTTCGCTGTAATTCACCTCCTCTTCACATGAGCCTTTTCTTATTTTCCTTAATTAGGTATTGACGGTCGACGAGGCGTTCAGCCAATACTTTGAAGCGGCTTCCCGCGGGTTCTGCTTTTATTCCGGCGGAGAGGGGGCGGGATTTTTGATAGAAGTGGAGGTGGTGGTGGTTGTGGTGTTGTTGTTGGTGGTTGTGGTGTTGTTGGTGGTGGTTGTGGTGTTGTTGGTGGTAGTTGCGGTGTTGTTGGTGGTGGTTGTGGTGTTGTTGGTGGTGGTTGTGTTGTTGTTGGTGGTGGTTGTGGTGTTGTTGGTGGTGGTTGTGGTGTTGTTGGTGGTAGTTGCGGTGTTGTTTGTGGTAGTTGTGGTGGTGTTGGTGGTAATGTTGCTGTTGTTGTTAATGGTAGTGGCGGGGTTTTAGGTGGTGGTGGTGCTATTGATGATGTTTTTTGGGGTGTTGGTGATGGTGGTAGTGGTATTGTTGGTGATGGTGGTGGTCATGGTGGTGGTGATGGTGGAGATGACAGTCGTGGTGTTAGTGTTAGTGATCACGGCCGTAGTGGTGCTGTTGTTCGTGGTGGTGGTGTGTTCATATTAATCTTCTTTGTTAAGCGCCTTTTCCAACACAAGTACAGTATGTGATAAAAACTGGACATCAATCCAATATTTGTAAACGTTAACCTTGCTAATCATATGTCATCAATTGGGGTCAATTGGCATTACATATGTCAGTGGATTTGTTGAAAAACATTTGATTGAGTTCGTTTCTCTCAAGCCACGATCCCGTTACTCTCAATGTTAGCCAAATGTTTTTCACATCCCACCCTGTGGTGGCCTCTGATATTGTTCGAATGTATAAACCCTCGTAGATTGTAGTCACTCCTAAACTTGCATCATTTAGGCCATTTTTATTAATCATTACTGGTCCTTATGTAATTACTCTGTATTATCTGGACTCTTGCTGTGGGTGGTACACGTTATAATGTCTTCATGCAAGTTATCTTAGCTTATTATAATAGGTCTGTGTATGTAATTACTTTGCTTTGCGTTATCTGGGCTTTTGCTGTAGGTTGTACAAGGTCCTGTGTTACTTTTGTTCCTTGTAGTTCCTTTTGTTTATCACTTAGCTGCATCATTTATCGTTTCTCCTGGATCGCCATAAATGGAAGACTGAAATACATGAGTTTACCAGCATAAAAAAAGACATTTCTAGATTTTCTGGATAGATTCCATTTTTGTTTCTATATGATAACTGTGATAGTTCTCTTCCTTATTAAATTGGAAAACATTATTTGAGGCATTTTTTGTTTACTTTATATTTCTCTCATTGTAATACTATACTTCAATTAATTAAATATGTCAAACTAGAAGATAGAAGAAAAAGAGGTGATGTGATCACCACTTAGAAAATACTAACAGAAATCGACTAAACTGACAAAGTGGAATTTCTGAAACCAGCAACATCAAGAACAAGAGGACACAGATTCAAGCTAAGGAAACAAAGATGCCGAAATAATATTAGAAAGTTTTATTTTGTAGAGTGGTAGACGGTTGGAACAAATTAAGTGAAAATGTGGAAGAGGCCAAACCTGTTAGTAGTTTCAAAGTATTATACGACAATGAGTAATGGGAAGACGGGACACCACAAGCGTAGCTCTCATCCTGTAACTACACTTAGGTAATTACACACACACACACACACACACATACACACACACACACACACACACACTACCAAGGGGGCCTGGTAGCCTGGTGGATAGCGTGCAGGACTCGTAATTCTGTGGCGCGGGTTCAATTCCCGCACCAGAGAGAAACAAATGGGCAAAGTTTCTTTCACCCTGAATGCCCCTTGTTACCTAGCAGTAAATAGGTACCTGGGAGTTAGTCAGCTGTCACGGGATGCTTCCTGGGGTGTGTGTGTGGTGTGGAAAAAAAGTAGTTAGTAAACAGTTTATTGACAGTGGAGAGGCGGGCCGAAAGAACAAAGCTCAACCCCCGCAAACACAACTAGATGAATACACACACACACACACACACACACACAAATGTGTGGTTGACAAATGAAATCCATTGGGCAATGATGTGGTGGAGGCTGACTCCATACACAGTTTCAAATGCAGATATGATAGAGCCCAATAGGCTCAGGAACCTGTACACCAGTTGATTGACAGTTGAGAGGCGGGACCAAAAAGCCAAAGCTCAACCCCTGCAAGCACAAATAGGTGAGCAAACACACACACACACACACACACACACACACACACACACACACACACACACACACACACACACACACACACGTCTTGAAACTCCGAACCAGGTCGGAACCCATAACAATGTCTTAGTTGGAGAAGTTCAGATTCAGGAGAGATATTTGGAAGCATCGGCTTTGCAACAGGTTGTAGATGTATATGTAATAGGCAACCTATCCCATATGGTCGTACTGACTTAAAAATACGTCGGATAAATTCATGAGGGAGAAGGAAAGGGAAATGAATATCAGGAGAAAGCACTAATCCATTACGACTATATACAGCACTTAGAATTAATCAGGATAAGGAATTGGGATGAGACTGG
>WNGS01004511.1:7091683-7122515 GCA_020271785.1 Procambarus virginalis
CAAGAGTCTAATAAATTGCGTTCAGGTTGAAATTATCGAACTTCGACCCCTGAGCGCCTGAGGTCAATGATCACGTGTCTGTTGCTGGCGTGACGGTCGAGGCGCGGCTGAATGATGCCTAATGAGAGGTATTCAAAATAAATGAAGTCTGCAATGTTGGTTGCATAGTTTGGCACCACTGGTACTTCATATGGCGGGGTCTTAATTAAATCAAACACTGTGCCGTATGAGCCTGTTTTCTAACTAGTCTCTAGGTTTGATGTTCGATTATATAGAATTAGGTTGTGTAAATACGATTTCGCCTCATCTATTGCTTCATCTTTACCTGTATCGTTTAATAAACGTTTATCGAAGGATCTACAAAGTCACTTGTATTTTAAAAGCGATTGTTGTCTACATTATAATACATTAAACTCACAGCCAGTACAGTTACATCCTAACTGGCCTTTAATATACCGACTTTATTTGCATGAAAATGCAACACATTATTGCTGGATATTCTGGGAGTATCTAAGAAATTTGGCAGGTCACCGAACTGTTCTCTGGGCGAGACCTCAGTATCAGAAGAGGCGCGACCTTTGTTACCTTGCCTGTCTTCGTGGCGAGGCGGGGCCCATGAACAGAAGCCTGCAATATATGTTTCTACATGACCACTCTTGGGTTCGAGGATGCATGGATAACTGTGTTTAGGTCCCTGTTATTGATTTTAAGGCCTGCAATGGCATCGATGCTGCTTACCTCTGCGTTTTCTTGCCACAAGGAAACGCAGAGACACGCGTCGCTATTTTAGGCAGAAAACCAATACGGTGTTTTGCAGACGGGAAATATACGGCTCTATAAATGCTTCGATACCTCCTTTGGCATTCCCTAAGGAGGCCAGCACTATGGACCCCATACAGAGACTATCGACTGGAAGAGACTATTGACTACGAGCTGGAAGACTATATCGACACCCAGTGATTCCAAACGGTCGAGACGTCGGGGAAACTCTGTATAGTTGAACCATAGCGTTAGCCGAACTTAAGCCACATCGGGGGAAAGAAATGTGGCAGCGAGGTCTTCCAGTAGAGCAAGACCTGATACCCACCACGTCCCGAGGGCACTGGCGATATAATCGAGACCCAAATGGACAAAAATTGGACCCATTTTCCGGAAACTTCCACGCCGAGCAGGAGCCTGATATACCCTCTCGACGCTAAGGTTGAACCAGGAGTTTCCATTACTTAGATTATAAGTTACTGTCAGCTGTAGGGTAAACTTACGAGTCGACAGAATGTGTGAAACAGACACGGTATCGTGAACATCTACACGAGTCAGTTCACAAGTCGCCAAGTGTTGTATAAGTCCAATTGCAAGACGCCAGCAGCTGGAGTAGCTTTGACTGCCAGTGTGCAAATCAATTCTTCGTCTGACTAATAGTTCCGAGAAAGTGGGACTAATTTTGCTGATATTTTCGAGGAAAAAAACTAACACAAAGACCCCTGTTCCCAAGCACGACCCCAAAAAACATTTAATCATCAGTTACTTCCTAATAGTCTCGACTAATGACTTCCTAATTATCCATACCTGACGCCGACTCCCATATCAGCTTGCAACCACCACTCTGCCTTTTACGGCACCTTGAAGAGTTAGCAGAGTATTTTGTCACTCGCACAACCGGCAGTAAATCTCTTGGACTAAAATAATGACCGAACTTGTCGGTGATTTATAAGGCAATCAGAGAGCAGACTGTCCCGTAGTTCACACCGCTTGCCCGGCCCCTGCGACACTCAGATTGTGATGAGGGGTATAAGGTAGGGGGAGAGAGGAGCTAGGGACAAGTTCAGGGAGAGAGAGAGAGAGTGAGAGAGAGAGAGAGAGAGAGAGAGACAGAGAGAGAGACACGCAGATTGACAGAGTGAGAAAAGTAGCAACAACCACACTTCATCTTTACTGTCAGCGGCGCTCCTTAACCAGCCAATTCTATGCCAGCTCACAATAGACGGTATAGTCGCTGTTTTGAAGCTTTGCTATTAACATTTCTAAGGCTTTACTGTGCAAAAGTAACGTAATCTCTGACTTGTTCAGAGACTCATTAAGTCACAGATCAAAGTTCAGTTCAAAGACAGAACTGTACAGGAAGTTGTACACTTCCTAATTACTGGACGCAACCTGTGGAGAACAGTTACGTCCGCTGTGTACGACAGTTAAGTCTGCTGTGTACGACAGTTAAGGCCGCTGAGTATGACAGTTAAGTCCGCTGTGTACGACAGTTAAATCTGCTATGTACGACAGTTAAGTCCGCTGTGTACGACAGTTAAGTCTGCTGTGTACGACAGTTAAGTACACTGTGTACGACAGTTAAGCCCGCTGAGTATGACAGTTGAGTAGTGCTGTGTTTAAAAGTTTTGCACGCTCGATGTGTGTGTGTGTGTGTATTTACTTTTTGTGTCTGTAGAATCGAGCTATTAGCTCTTGGACCCCGCCTTTCTAACCAATCTCTTTTCCTCTATTATGTCTGCTATATATGTAGCTCTCTCTAACACACACACACACACACACACACACACACACACACACACACACACAGGAAGGAGCCAAAGAGTTACGGTAAGGGGCGAGAAGTCGGACTGGCGAACAGTAACGAGTGGAGTACCACAAGGATCGGTGCTGGGACCAATTCTATTTCTTGTATATGTTAACGACATGTTTACGGGTGTAGAGTCCTACATGTCGATGTTTGCGGATGACGCAAAGTTGATGAGAAGAGTTGTGACAGAAGAGGATTGCAGGATCCTCCAAGAGGACCTGAACAGGTTACAGAGATGGTCAGAGAAATGGCTACTGGAATTCAACACGAGCAAATGTAGTTATGGAAATGGGACTAGGAGATAGGAGACCAAAGGGACAGTACAAAATGAAGGGGAACAGCCTACCTGTGACGACGCGCGAAAGAGACCTGGGTGTGGACGTAACACCTAATCTATCTCCTGAGGCACATATAAATAGGATAACGACAGCAGCGTACTCTACACTGGCAAAAGTTAGAACATCATTCAGAAACCTAAGTAAGGAGGCATTTAGGGCTCTTTACACTGCCTACGTGAGGCCAGTCTTAGAGTATGCCGCCTCATCATGGAGTCCCTATCTAAAGAAGCACATAATGAAACTGGAAAAGGTTCAGAGGTTTGCAACGAGACTCGTCCCAGAGCTACGAGGGATGGGGTATGAGGAGCGCCTGGGGGAACTATGCCTTACGACACTAGAAAGAAGAAGGGAGAGGGGGGACATGATAGGAACGTATAAAATACTCAGAGGGATTGACAGAGTGGACATAGACGAAATGTTCACACGGAATAGTAACAGAACGAGGGGACATGGATGGAAGTTAGAAACTCAGATGAGTCACAGAGATGTTAGGAAGTTTTCTTTTAGCGTGAGAGTAGTGGGAAAATGGAATGCACTTAAGGAACAGGTTGTGGAAGCCAATACTATTCATAATTTTAAAACCAGGTATGATAGGGAAATGGGATAGGAGTCATTGCTGTAAACAACTGATGCTCGAAAGGCGGGATCCAAGAGTCAATGCTCGATCCTGCAGACACATATAGGTGAGTACATATAGGTGAGTACACACGCACACGCGCACACACACACACGCACACGCACACACACACACATACACACACACACGCGCGAGGGAATCTGTACACCAGTTGATTGACGGTTGAGAGGCGGGACCAAAGAGACAAAGATCAACCCCCGCAAGCACAATTAGGTGGGTACAATTAGGTGAGTACACACACACACACACACAGGGAGCCGGCCGGCCGAGCGGACAGCACGCTGGACACGTGATCCTGTGGTCCCGGGTTCGATCCTGGGCGCCGGTGAGAAACGATGGGCAGAGTTTCTTTCACCCTATGCCCCTGTTACCTAGCAGTAAATAGGTACGTGGGAGTTAGTCAGCTGTCACGGGCTGCTTCCTGGTGTGTGTGTGTGTGTGTGGGTTGTGGGAAAAAAAATAGTATTAGTAGAAACAGTTAATTGACAGTTGAGAGGCGGGCCGAAAGAGCAGAGCTCAACCCCCGCAAGCACAACTAGGTGAATACAACTAGGTGAATACATATATACATACATCCCCAGGAAACAGCCCGTAGCAGTTGTCTAACTCCCAGGTACCTATTTACTGTTAGGTGAACAAGTGCATCAGGGTGAAAGAAACTGCTTATTTGTTTCCGCCTCGGCCGGGAATCAAACCCGGGCCCCTCAGGATTACGACTCCTGAGCGCTGTCCACTCAGCCGTGAGGCCCCGTAGTCGTACGTGCAAATGTGTATGTGTGTAGGTGGGTGGGTGTGTGCGCGTTCATGCGTTTGTGTATTCACTTATGTTAAGTCAGACGTGCTTGCAGGCTTGAAATTTACCTACTCTGCAACAACTCCGAATGAATCTAGCTACCTCGCAATCTTTTGATAATTGCTCGACGAAGGACTCAACACGCACAATCAAAATGGAACATCCTCTCTGTCTGCGAATTCTTACTCAAATGACCGGTATAATTCCTAGTTGTGTTAATGCCTCCACTCGTAGCACGCTTCCATTGGCTAAACTCCGACCAGGTGAGCTCACATTGGCTCCTCCAAATATAGAACACCCTTGATTGGCTGAATTTGTAATTTTAAACATGAAAGATATTATTTGCCCGTTTGAGTACACATTAACCCAGAGAAATCCAGATTCTTTAATGTTTAGGAACCTTAAACCGGATTTCATACTGTAATTTTTTTAGAGAGAGCAGGCTTATCGGGCTTAGAGAACTGCCACACCATTGGTTCCAGGGTTGATACAATTAAGCTACGAACACTCACACTAAATTAAACATATCATCAAGAGAAAGGAAGATAATTATAATGTTCAAAATTTTAAGGAGGTATAAGGAACGGGGAAAAAAACCGTTGGTTTAGACAGAGCGGAAAATGAACGCGAGGGAACAGACGGAAACTTTGAACACATAAATGAAACACTCTTACTTTTCCCTTGTCTTGATTGGCCGAGTTGCCAAATAAGTGGAACTAATACGGAAACCACAAATTGGAATCAATAAGTTGAACCAATAAGTGAGACCACAAAGTGGAATCAATAAGTGGAACCAATAGTGGGACCACAAATTGGAATCAATAAGTGGAACCAATAAGTGAGACCACAAATTGGAATCAATAAGTAGAACCAATAAGTGAGACCACAAATTGGAATCAATAAGTGGAACCAATAAGTGGGACCACAAATTGGAATCAATAAGTGGAACCAATAAGTGAGACCACAAAGTGGAATAAATAAGTGGAACCAAATGGAACCACAAAGTAGAATCAATAAATGGAACCGATATGATGAAGAGAAAGAAATTTTGAATGCAGTTTAATTCTCTGTTGTAAAAACCTTCACCGACATCATTCGAAACTTGGTAGACTTTTCACGAAACACAAGTGGCTCATGAGTCGAAAACTATTTTCCCACAAACTATACGAGGTAATTAGGAGTTGGTGGTATAATATAGACTCACACAGTTAACCTTGGGATCTTTACCAATATTGGGGAGCTTAAGCATCCACGAAACTGAATGGAGATTGCCTAACAGGTTTAAAAGGGACATAACAGAAACCACAGGTATCAACGCAGGAATCAATCGTATGCATGATTGACGCAAACTTGTCAACTTGCTACTTATATTACAGCTTATGGTGGGCCTCTGTGCTTTTGACCAAGCTTCAGAATTGAAAGCCAAGTTGAATATGTATACTTAAGCAGATGACACAGATACTAATATGCAGCAATTTAATACCCTTTCCAGAATAATCACAATATCTGGTGGATGCCTATTCATGTTCAAGAGGAATAGTGATGTACCTATTTTTAATTTACCAAATTACTTCATACTTAGTGGCAGAGGTTTAGAAGCAACAATGCATCAATGAGTAATTTGGAAAGCATATATATGCTACCAGGCTGGTGGGGTAGCATATATATATGGCAGAGTAGGTTCACCTATTGAGAGAGATCTAGATCCACCAGTTGAGAGAGATTAAAATTCACCAGTTGAGAGGGATTTAGATCCACCAGTTGAAAGATTTAGTGCCAGAGTAAACTCAAACAAGTACTTAATCCACCTTAAAATACCCTTCATGATCGCGTTTATATTAGGAGGAGGTGACCTCTCATTACATATCAAATATAAGATAGTCAAAGCACTGTCTAAATTACTCCAGTCAACCAACAAATCACCACAGTTGACCTGTGCCCATAATTCGCGCCATCGTCAGTTAAACACAAAACAAATGCCTCGCCACAGCGAGGTGAGGCAATTGTTTTGCACCAACGATCAGCTGACGCCATAAACATAACAATCCGCCCTACCGTGCGTCAAATATGTCGATTGTTTGTGATGTGCGTGTCTATATTTGAACATATCGAACTGAACGTGATGAGAATAGCTCGAGCTACCTCATCTCTTTGTGTGTATTTACACCTCAATAAACTTATCACAATTTCAACTTCAGTCTCACTTAACACACGCCTCGCCGCTCCTGTATTTTCAGCAACATACAACAAACAAAACTCTTCAAACCTCGTCATTCTCAACTCCAACGCGCCACAGTGACGAGTCTCCCAGCATTAATACTCGTGTAGTCATCGGGGATAAACTCTTCATGCAAACTACACCCACCATCAAGAATAAGAATAAGAAGATGGATAAGAAGAGAGACAGATTTAAACCACTAACTCCAAGAATGGGATAAGAATATTAACCGGATACTGGTGCATGTCTATAGCCTCTAGCAGCCACTGACATCAGTAACTTACAAAGAAAATAATACACCAGAGTAAATTTATTCTTCATATCATACTCTGACACAGCAGGCGGTGGAGACATGTCCGGACACAGTTGTAATCAAGCGAGGGACTTTAATGTATGCCGTGGGAGGGGGCTCCCAGGTAGGTCTGGCAATTATATACATTGAGTAAGCGAGAGTGTAGTTGGAGTAACTTAGGCTAAGAGGATCAAGAGCTCAGTGTAGCCAGGGCGGAAGGATTTACCCCAAGACCATCTGCTCCTGCCGGATCTTCATTGTCTTTACTCAGATGGGAGATGGCCGGCTCTCTCTGTTTGCGCGCGTGTGTGTATGTGTGTGTGTGTGTGTGTGTGTGTGTGTGTGTGTGTGTGTGTGTGTGTGTGTGTGTGTGTGTGTGTGTGTGTGTGTGTGTGTGTGTGTGTGTGTGTGTATGTGTGTGTGTGTGTGTGTGTGTGTGTGTGTGTGTGTGTGTGTGTGTGTGTGTGTGTGTGTGTATGTGTGTGTGTGTGTGTGTGTGTGTGTGTGTGTGTGTGTGTACTTACCTAGTTGAGCCTGCAAGGTCGAAGATTCGTCCTTAAGCCCCACCTTTCGACCATCATTAGTTCAATGAAGTGACTTTATTTACTCGTTTTTCATATCATATTTTCATTTAAAAGTTTATCGAATTGGCTTCGATGACTTCCTTATTTAGTCCGTGCCACTATTCTATTTCTTTCTTATTATGCACCCCATACCCATCCCGTGGGCGGTGGTGTAAAGGAATACAGAGCCACATACTTACGACTCGAAAGGTGGACAAATATCTGCTAAAGACTGAAGACCTGTATAGATTCGGAAGACTGAAAAAGATCTTTCTGACATACCTTGTGACTCCTCTTCGTTACCAGTTTCCAATTATGTCCACTCGTTTTACTGTTAATGTCCACTCTATAGTTAGCTTGTGAAGTCCTCTAATTATCTTGTACGTCTTTATTATATCTCCCCTAATTTCTCCAACTTCCACTAGTGTATGCATGCGGGGTAAACCCATCCTTCTCGAATAGAACATCGCATTTTGAAGTATAAATCCCCAATTTGAAAATGTAATGTACTTTAAACTACAGCGACTTGCAAAATAGACTCGGCTGTTACATGTTCTTTTCGTGTGTCCTCTGCTAGGTTAGGTTCAGGCAATTTAGTACATTATTTTTGTGACGTCGTGACAACTCGAAAGAACACGCTGGTTCACGAACACGTGTGAGAGAACACGTGTGTGTGCGTTTGTGAGATTGTACCTGCAGAATTGAGCTATTAGCTCTTGGATCCCACCTTTCTAACCAATCTATTTTTCCTCTGTTATGTCTACTATATATATATATATATATATATATATATATATATATATATATATATATATATATATATATATATATATATATATGTCGTACCTAGTAGCCAGAACCCACTTTTTGGCCTACTATGCAAGCCCCGATTTGCCTAATAAGCCAAGTTTTCCTGAATTAATATATTTTCTCTAATTTTTTTCTTAAAAGATAAAGCTACCCATTTCATTATATATGAGGTCAATTTTTTTCATTGGAGTTAAAATTAACGTAGATATATGACCGAACCTAACCAACCCTACCTAACCTAACCTAACGTATCTTTATAGGTTAGGTTAAGTTAGGTAGCCGAAAAAGTTAGGTTAGGTTAGGTTAGGTAGGTTAGGTAGTCGAAAAACAATTAATTCATGAAAACTTAGCCTATTAGGCAAATCGGGCCTTGCATAGTAGGCTGAGAAGTGCGTTCTGGCTACTAGGTACGACATATATATATATATATATATATATATATATATATATATATATATATATATATATATATATATATATATATATATATATATATATATATTAACATATATAATATATATATATANATGAACTCCGGAGGTCAAGTAACGGATCAGAGAGTGGAAGAGACACATAAATCAGGTAAAGAAGGAACGGGGAGATGCAAGGTGAGAAAAAGCATGTAAGAGAGAGAAGAAGGCATAAGAATAAGATGAAGGTACAATAAGATGAAGAAGGGAGAACGATGGAGGATTGGTGCCGCAAGCTGACAGTCCATTAAGAAAACTAAGTTGGTTCCTGCGACGTTAGGCGGAACACGAGTTGACTCGAATGTACGAAAAACCTACATACTTACTAACGCATACGCAAGGCGTACTGCGTTAGTTTAGTTACAAGTGAATAGTAGAGCTTGCAAGGTCTGTTATTCACTTTATTCGCTCACTGTATCTTTTTTTTTTTTGCAGAGATATTCCTGCGCGGGCCCTAAGCCTCTAGCTGGCCACTAAGTGGTTGCTTGTTTCTGATTTTACGTGGGCGGAGTATGAGTATTTATGACTCGTATGGTCGCTTCAGTAAGATTTTGCCATATGTGTTTAACAACTTCTTCTGCTCTGTTGAATCTAAGTTTAAATCTTAATGGTTTGTAACTGTGCACTGTGTTAGATAATGTTTCAGTAGTCTGTCGAGCATTTCTCCAAAGTGCGCTCACTGTATCGACGTCTAATTTTACCCATTTCAATGGTCTGAGTTTGTCCATTTGGGATGGTCTAAGTTTATCCATTTGGATGGTTTAACCAATGGTGCATTTATACGCGCCTTACCTCCATTATAATCACAATGTTCTTATCTATTTCTTGAGTAAGGTGCTGAAGGCTTCTGGGTCTGCCGGTTTAGTCGATATAATTGACTTCAGAAAATTGTAAAGCGATTTGCACGATAAATTTATTTCGAGAAGAGAGATTAATAGAGCGTTATGAATCTCCGATCTGCTAAAAAGCTTTTAGCGAAACCCCACAACACGGTAGAACAGCTTTCAGTGTCTGAAGATGCAATTCTACCCCGACAGCGTCTGAGAGGCCCACTTCGACTGTCAAAATCTTGCAAGTAGGCATTTTATTTCTACTGTCACCGGTCACGTTGAGCCTCATGCACTGCTGTATTACCTAAAGGCGATGAGTCACAATAACATGGCTAAAGTATGTTGACCAGACCACACAATGGAAGGTGAAGGGACGACGGCGTTTCGGTCCGTCCTGGACCATTCTCGAGTCTGTATTATCTGTTAGACGCACGCTCGGGGATACAGTTATAGCGGAGCTAGTCGGAAAGGTCCAAGATGAAGGCATTATGAGAGGGAAAATGTTACATGAAGCAAAGTGTCAAGACACGTTTGACATGCTTGAGCGGGCGCTTGCCACCCAAGCTCAGCCACCAGCTTACAAGTGCTCAACCTGATGGTAATCCCTCACTCATTTACTATACGCAGACAGACCAGCAGACAGACACACCGTCCCCAGCAGACAGACACGCCGTCCCCAGCAGACAGACATGTCGTCCCAAGCAGACAGACACGCCGTCCCCAGCTGACAGACACGCCAGCTCCAGCAGACAAACACGCCATCCCCAGCAGACAGACACGCCGTCCCCAGCAGACAGACACACGGTCCTCAGCTGACAGACACGCCAGCTCCAGCAGAGAAACACGCTGTCCCCAACAGACAGACACACCGTCCCCAGCTGACAGACACGCCAGCTCCAGCAGACAAACACGCCGTCCCCAGCAGACAGACACGCCTGTGGGAAAAATCTGCTGGGACTACCAGGGACTTGTACTGAACTAAATTAATAATTATTGTCTGCAAATTAATTCGACTATAATCTCTAGCTAGGGTTGTAAATCCTAGCTCCTCTTTTCTTAATGACAGATTTTGGGCTGTAAGGGGCAGGTGGGGTGAATGAATTAGTTGATAGGTTGATTGAAGATCCACAGTCCAGCTGTCAACAGGTATCTCACACCAGCTTGTATTTTATACAAGGATAAGATTTAATAAATTCAGTTATATGCTGAACACTGGCTCTGTTTAAATCAGAGATTTAAACATGTACATAGTCTAGCCTAGCACCATAACTATCAACAGCCAATATTCATATACTATAAACAACACAACAAATTAAATTGTAAATTGTAGAAGTATGATATTAAATAACCTTAAATATGGTCGAAGTACTGTTAACTAAGTACTCAAAATTATATTCAATTAAATGAACTTATATGATAACTTAAAAAAAACTAAGCAAGCAATTGTTAACTTAATTTATATATTCAAGTATATCTGCAATGTATTTATATTCAATTTATATGATGAGGTACAGTCAGCTTGATCAAATCTTTTCCCACACAATGGACACTCATGATGTTTTGTTTATTTATCGTGACTGAATTCTTCTTACACAATGGACACTCATGAGGTTTAGTGCTTGGATAAAGATTCAACTGCTGCACTACAATATTATTAAACTTACTGAAATATGAGGCGTTGCCTCGCTTTATAACCGACAGACAGACTTATAGGATATTAAAGCCATACAAGCATACAATTGGCCAATTAATATACTAAAATAACCTTCAATATACTTCTCTGCCAGCCGGGTGCCTGTCTGACAGTATGCCAGACTGAATGACTCTCTCTTGTTGAGTTAGGCATGATATTTTATATCACAGCTTTGCTGTATGATGATCTAGTAGTGTTGCTACGTGAATTTTCTTTTAACTGCGTTGCAGAAGGATGATAGTTGATGGTGAAGGTGGAGACAAGTCACTGTGTGCTCCACTCTACACTGATAGATATAAATGTTCTAGGATTTTCCTTGTAGATATATATTGTCCAGGTACTCCCCCAGTTCTAGAGAGTGTTCACTGGTGATAAAGATAATTAGATAAGGTGTCCTGAGCTAAATAATGTTCGCTGAGGATCCGTCACTGTTGTTCACTGTGTTGTAAACAAACGCGAAGAGCCGCAGGGGTCGTGGGCGCTTCTTGTTCCCGAGATGCCCCTCCCTCTCCCAGAGCATGGTAGCCTTCTATGAATATTGATTCATTATTTTTACAGCCTAGACTTATGATTGGGATAAGATGTGATTATAATAAAATTATTTAAAGATTATAAGTAGTACTTGATAGTACCACTGATTCTTATTAAGGATTCGATTTATAATCCCTACCGGAAGCAATTAATGTTCCAATAGTTTTTTAATTAACAATTCCTTCTAGAAGCTTCTGGATCCTTGAGAGATCATGCACAAAGTCACGTAGGCATCTATAGGGCCCTTTGGTGTACGTGATCCTAGTGGCATTATCATCTAGGATCAAGATGTATAATGAATCTATTGTGATTCAGATATGATTTTGTTTGGATTTAGATATGATTTTGATACGATTTAGATATGATATAGTTATGATATAGATATGATACATTTCTTAGATGATAATTAGATATAGTGGGTAAAAATTTCCCACAATGCCGTCCCCAGCAGACAGGCACACCGCCCCCAGCTGACAGACACGCCGTCCCCAGCAGATAGACATGCCGTCCCCAGGAGACAGACACGCCGTCCCAAGCAGACAGATACGCCGTCCCCAGCAGACAGTCACTCCGTCCCCAGCAGATAAAAACGACGTCCCCAGCAGACAGACACGCCGTCCCCAGCAGATAGACACGCCATCCCCAGCAGACAGACACGCTGTCCCCAGCAAACAAACACGTCATCCTCAGCAGACAGACATGCCGTCCCAAGCAGACAGACACACCATCCCCAGCAGACAGACACGCTGTCCCCAGCAAACAAACATGCCGTCCCCAGCAGACAGACACACCGTCCCCAGCAGACAGACACACTATCCCCCAGCAGACAGACACGCCGTCCCCAGCAGACAGACACATCGTCCATAGCAGACAGACACGCCCTCCCCAGCAGACAGACACACTGTCCCCAGCAGACAGACACGCCATCTCCAGCAGACAGACACGCCGTCCAAAGCAGACAGACACGCCCTCCCCAGCAGACAGACACACCGTCCACAGCAGACAGACACGCCGTTCCCAGCGGACAGGTACTCCATCCCCAGCAGACAGGCACTCTGTCTCCAGCAGACAGACACGCCGTCCCCAGCAGACAGAGACGACGTCCCTAGCAGACAGACACACCGTTCCCAGCAGAGAGACATGCCGTTCCCAGCAGACAGGCACTCCGTTCCCAGCAGACCGGCACTCCTTCCCTAGCAGACAAACACGACGTCCTCAGCATAAGATAATCGTTATCTACCATATGCTATCGTGCGTTGAAAGAGCGTCGATAAGGCATGATCCGGTCTATTCAGGGAGGCTTACTGCCCCCTTGCCCCCCGAGACATCATTCCTGAGTCATAAGAGTCAAAATGTCGTGCTATTCCCATTCAGGAATGACCTTGCTGCACAGGAAGGAGAGCAGTAAAATATGAGTGCAATATCCTTCATTTCCTTCTCCTTCTTTCCTTAGGGCCCAGAATGCCTTGCGTGTTTTTCACTTGTCAAAACGAAAGATTTTTTGTAAATGTCTGTTTTGGTAATCATGTTTAATTTAATGGATACACACACACACACACACACACACACACACACACACACACACACACACACACACACACACACACACACACACACACACACTTCTCGAATGAGTATATATTTACTCTCTGTGATTCTATAGCTCTTGGATCCGGCTGAATAACCGTCGGTTGTCTAAATGTACTGACTACCGAACTATTTTCCACTATCATATTTTCATCTTAAACACAAAAACACACACACACATACATATAACACATATGTATACCACATATGTAAGACCAATCCTGGAGTATGCAGCCCCAGCATGGAGCACGTACCTTGTCAAGCACAAGACGAAGCTGGAAAAAGTTCAGAGGTATGCCACTAGACTAGTCCCAGAACTAAGACGTATGAGTTACGAAGAAAGGCTGCATGAAATGCACCTTACGACACTGGAAGACAGAAGAGTAAGGGGAGACATGATCACTACCTACAAAAATCTCAGAGGAATTGACAGGGTTGATAAAGATAAACTGTTTAACACGGGTAGTACGTGAACAAGGGGACACAGGTGGAGACAGAGTACCCAAATGACGCAAAGGGACATTAGAAAGAACTTTTTCAGTGTCAGAGTAGTTAACAGGCAGAATGCATTAGGAAGTGCTGTGGTGGAGGCTGATTCCATACACAGTCCCAAATGTAGATATGATAGAGCCCAGTAGGCTCAAGAAACTGTACATCAGTTGACTGACAGTTGACAGGCAGGACCAAAGAGATAGAGCTCAACCCCCACAAGCACAACTAGGTGAGTTCACACACACACACACACACACACACACACACACACACACACACACACACACACACACACCACACACACACACACACACACACACACACACTCTCACACACACACACACACACACACACACACACACACACCACACACACACACACACACACACACACACACACACACACACACACACACACACACACACACACATAAATAAATAAATAAAACAAGTGAACTCTCGGAGAATGGGCACTAGAGGAAAACCCAAACATAATAGCACTCACAGAAACAAAGCTAACGAAAACCATAACAAATGCGGTGTGTCCACAGGTCTACTATGTAGTGAGGCAAGAGAGAGAAGAAAGAGGAGGAGGTGGTGTAGCTTTGCTGATAAGAAAAGGCTGGAGTTTTGAAGAGATGGTTGTTCAGGCCTGTGAAGGTTTCAGTGATTACATAACACGTACCATAGCAATTGGAGAACAAAAAATTATAGTAGTCATATATAACCCCCCACCAAACGACAGAAGACCCAGACAGGAATATGACAGAAACCACTTGGTCACCATCAATATAATAGAGAGAGCGGCTTCTGTAGCTAGCAGTAAAGGATCCAGACTACTAATCATTAGAGACTTCAACCACGGGAAGATAGATTGAGAGAACAGGGACCCTCATGGAGGACCGGACACATGGAGAGCTAAGCTGCTGGACGTGGCAACAAGAAACTGTTGCCACGGAAAGCCAACACATCATGGGACCGACAAAAATGAGAGGAGAGGATGAACCAGCTATGCTTGATGTGATATTTACCTTAAATGAATCGGATATAAGGGAGGTTAAGTTGGAATCCCCCCTTGGGAATGAGTGATCATAGTGTATTGATCTTTGAGTACCTGGTTGAGCTAGGAATTATTTCCGCCAAAAAAGAACTGGGAAACAAAGGGCTGGAGTACCGAAAGGGAAATTATGAGGAGATGAGAGAATTCCAAATGATATACCATGGGACACAGAACTCACAACTAAGTCCGGACACGACATGATGGACTATGTCACCCAAAAGTGTCAGGAGACGGTAAACAGGTTTATCCCAGCCCGACAGGAAAAAACCGAGAAGCAAAAGAAGAATCCGTGGTTTAATTGGTCATGTATGAAAGCATAGGAACTGAACAAAGGGGCGTGGAGAAACTTCCGAAATAACAGAACACCAGAAAGTATAGAGAGGTACCAGAGAACCAGGAACGAGTATGTTAGTGTGAGAAGAGAAGCTGAGAAAAAGTATGGAAATGATTATAGCTATCTTTATTGACAAAATTAATTACAATTTTGCCTAATCTGAGGATTTTGATAAAGTCTTATTAAAGTGAGGATAATGCTGGTATTCACTGTCACGCAGGACCGAGGGTCATACATAAGACAATAGGTCTAAACTGTAGGCTGAAGCACATATATATCATGGTTACAATCAATGTTTTAATGTATGGATATGTGAAAACAACTTTCTATTGTGCACTGCCACACAAGGGCAGTGATGGGTTCATAAGTGATGCAGCTTAGAAATAATATAAATAAAAATTGTTCTGCATTCTTTAAAATGGACAAGCAAATTTTGGATAAATTGTTAGGATGTCGTCCAGGACACCTGAGTCAATAAAATAGTTACACAGTTGGTGGTACAAGAGGCCAGGAGGTCTAAAGTCCTTTACGGTTTCACATTTAACAATATAGTGTTCTAGTGAATGCATTAAAGGTTTATCACAGAGCTTATAATCTGAGTATTCTGGTAGTGGCTCAGCCTCACTAACCTGCCAGATGTGTATATAGCCAAGGCTATAGTGTATAGTGAAAGAACAGGTGATGAAACTGAACTGGTGAAGACAGGTACACAGAGAATGACAAAGAGGTGTGTGAAGAACTCAGCAAGAGGTTCCAGGTCTTCACAACAGAACAAGGAGAGGTCACTGCGCTAGGAGAGGTGGCAGTAAACCAGGCGGCCTTGGAAGGGTTCGAAATTACAAGAGATAAGGTCAAGACGCACCTGTTGGATCTGAACGTGAGAAAGGCTATTAGCCCGGACGGAATCTCACCATGGGTATTGAAAGAGTGTGCAGGAGAACTTTGCTTGCCACTCTCCATAGTGAATAGCAGGTCACTGGAAACGGGAGACCTACCAGAAATATGGAAGACGGTAATGTGGTCCCAATATTATAAAACGGTGACAGACAAGAGGCACTGAACTACAGGCCAGTGTCCTTGACTTGTATACCATGCAAGGTGATGGAAAAGATCGTGAGAAAAACCTAGAACACATCTGAGGAGAAGGGACTTCGTGATAACCCATCAACACGGGTTCAGGGAGGGTAAATCTTGCCATACAGGTTTAATAGAATGATATGATCAGATAACAAAGATTAAGCAAGAAAGAGAAGAATGGGCAGACTGCATTTTTTTTGGACTATCGGAAAGCCTTTGACACAGTACCCCATAAAAGGTTGATGCATAAGCTGGAGAAACAGGCAGGAGTAATGATAGGGCGCTCCTGAGGATAAGGGAGTGCCTAAGCAATAGGAAGCAGAGAGTTACAGTGAGGGGTGAGACCACAGATTGGCGTGAAGTTGCCAGTGGAGTCCACAGGGCTCTGTTCTCGGACCAATCCTGTTTCTGATATACGTAAATGCTCTCAGAGGGTACAGACTTATTCCTCTCAATGTTTGCTGGCGACGCCAAATTATGAGAAGGATTAAGACAGAGGAGGACAGCTTGCGACTTCAAGAAGACCTGGACAAGCTGCAGGAATGGTCAAACAATGTGTTGTTAGAGTTTAACCAAAGCAAAGCAATGTAATGTAGATAGGNTGTGTGTGTGTGTGTGTGTGTGTGTGTGTGTGTGTGAGGAATAATGAAACTATATGGATGAAATAAGAGATCAGACACGGGATACCGAATGGGAGATGAAGTCCTTCACGAAACGACAGAAAGAAAAATCTAGGAGTTGATTTTTCGCCAAACCTGTCTCCTGAAGCCCACATCAAAGAATAACATCGGCGGCGAATGCGAGGCTGGCTAACATCAGAACGGCCTTCAGAAACCTGGGTAAGGAATCTTTCAGAACCTTGTATACCACATATGTAAGACCAAACCTGGAGTATGCAGCCTCATCATGGAGCCCGTACCGTGTCAAGCCCAAGACGAAGCTGGAAAGCATTCACAGGTATGCCACAAGGCTAGTCCCAGAACTAAGAGGCATGAGTAACGAGGAAAAATTTAATGAAATGCACCTCACGTCCCTCGAAGATAGGAGAGCTCGGTGAGACATGATCACTACTTACAAAACTCTCAGAGGAATTGATAGGGTAGATAAAGCTAAACTGTTTAACACGGGTGGTACGCGAACAAGGGGACACAGGTAGAAGCTGAGTCCCCAAATGAACCACAGGGACTTTTCAGTGTCTGAGTAGTTAACAGATGGAATGCATTAGGCAGTGATGTGGTGAAGGCTGACTCCATACCCAGTTTCAAATGTATATATGAAAGAGATCAGTAGGCTCAGGAATATATTAACCAGTTGATTAACAGTTGAAAGGCGGGACCAACGAGCCAGAGCTCAACCCCCACTAGCACAACTAGGTGAGTAAAATTAAGTGAGTACACACACACTCAATCCATTTACCTAATAAAAGCAAGAAATCTTAATAATGGCAATATTAAAAACATTTCACTTTCAAACATTATTGTAATCTGATCCCACATCAAATGTGACGCTTATATCAAACGTCAATCGTGTTGTCTAACTCCCCCAGAAGTTGTGTGAAAGACGTTCGACCTAACACTATATTACCCATCATTTGATATATATTTTAAGTGTTCATAAAACAAGAGTTTTTACCAAAGTGTTCAGCTTCCTGACCCTCTCATCAATGACGCTAAATTACGTACAAAATAAATTTACAGTTTTTGCAATGCATCGCGAAATGAGGTTAATAAGAGGTCGACATTTAAGGTACATGTATCGAGAATCTCGTTGCGAATGAGTTATTGTTTAGCTACTGCCTCTGACGTTCTGTCACAACAATTACAAGTACTAAGGTCACTATTTCAAATGCTGCTGTTATTTCAACACTTAATATCATGCCAGTGATACATGCTATTCTAATTTCCGTTACAAGCTATATATATAAACATGAGAAAATTAATTTGTCACACTATTCTAACTAGCTTCAAGCCACACCAAATTGCCTGACTAGTCTAGTAACGCAGTGTGTGATGTTTAATGTGTTTCAAGCCACACCCTGCCAATATGGCAAGACAATATAAAGGTCCATAATCGCTTCTAGTCACACTCAACCATCCCTGGCTAGTCTTGAAAGTTTAAAAAGCTTCAAAGTACACTCGAGCGCCTTGCTCCCCTTCCTGGCCAGGCTGGCAGCAGGGTGTAAAGTACACCATCTCTGCCAGTAGCTCTGAGCTCAAGAGAGTCCTTGTTTGAGTACTCGTGTTACATCCACACGGTAATTAGCGCGACATCGGACTCCTCACTCCCAGCGTGGGCTCACGTATTTGCTGATTCATTTTTTCAGTGAACTCGGCTTTGCATAAATGCGCAACTTTTATACTTTTCTATGCTTGCTAGCTTTCTTGTTTGTATTTATTATGATAGTGTGAATTTTGAGCAATTATTAATGCCAATATTTTATTTGGTATCGATTAATAAATGGTATTTGGAGGATCGTATGATTTTAAAACTTTCTCTCTCTGAGGTAAACTTGTCAAGAAAGCACGCATTCAAGCTTAAACTATTTTTCTCAACCACACAGGATCAAGTTTTAACTACTGCTCTCAACCACAACCTCATTAAGCTCTAACCAGGCATCTCAACCACACAGGAATAAGCTTTGATCAACGGATGTCAAATATCCTAGTTGTCCCACCACTGATTTTCGATAGTTCAGATAAATCGCCGATTCTCATCACCTGGGTCAGTACATTTCTTCGTCTCTACATATATTATTTCCTAATCAGTTCATCACGTCCAGATGAATCTCCCTATGCCTCGCTTCTGGATAATCTGTTCTCGCACACACTCACACACACACACACACACACACACACACACACACACACACACACACACACACACACACACACACACACACACACACACACACACATACACACACACACACACACACACACACACACACACACACACACACACACACACACACACACACACACACACACACACACACACACACACACACACCCAGAAGGTATAGAATCGTTTCTCTCAATGTTTGCCGATGATGCAAAAATTATGAGGAGGATTGAAACTGAGGATGATAGTAGGAGGCTACAAGATTACCTAGACAAACTGAGTGAATGGTCCAACAAATGGCTGTTGAAGTTCAACCCGAGTAAATGCAAAATAATGAAACTTGGCAGTGGAAACAGGAGGCCAGACACAGGATACAGAATAGGAGATGAAGTACTTAATGAAACGGACAGAGAAAGATCTAGGAGTAGATATCACACCAAACCTGTCTCCTGAAGCCCACATAAAAAGAATAACGTCTGCGGGATATGCGAGGCTGGCTGACAGCAGAACAGCGTTCAAGAACCTGTGTAAGGAATCATTCAGAATCTTGTACAGCACATATGTACGACCAATCCTGGAGTATGCGACCCCCAGCATGGAGCCCGTACCTTGTCAAGCACAAGACGAAGCTGGAAAAAGTCTAAAGACACTAGACTAGTCCCAGAACTAAGAGGCATGAGTTACGAGGAAAGGCTGCGAGAAATGCACCTTACGACACTGGAAGACAGAAGAGTAAGGAGAGACATGATCACAGCCTACAAAATCCTCAGGAGAATTGACCTGGTAAACAAGGATAAACTATTCAACACTGGTGGGACGCGAACAAGGGGACACAGGTGGAAACTGAGTATTCACATGAGCCACAGAGACGTTAGAAGGAACTTTTTCAGTGTCAGAGTAATTAACGGATGGAATGCATTAGGCAGTGATGTGGTGGAGGCTGTCTCCATACACAATTTCAAATGTAGATATGATAGAGCCCAGTAGGCTCAGGAATCTACACCAGTTGATTGACAGTTGAGAGGCGGGACCAAAGAGCCAAAGCTCAACCCCCGCAAGCACAAATAGGTGAGTACAAATAGGTGAGTACTCACACTCTCAGACCCTGAGGTCTTCGATGGGGCTGCCAAGAAATCTCTCACATGGAGGTGAATCCCAGATCGATTCCGCGTGAAACAGCAATCTATGTTTAAGAAAACACAAACACCCGAGAACACTCGGCTTCACGTCTCAGTTTTCTCGATCTTAAACTCCAGTGAAATTTGGGGAATAGTCATTTCCAAGTTGAAGGTAAGGGCGGGTTAACACAACCAATCTTGACAGATAACACAGCCAGCCTTGACAGATAACACAGCCAACCTTGACAGATAACACAGCCAACCTTGACAGATAACACAGCCAACCTTGACGCATGCTGACCCCCAAATGGTGTGAATTATTCTGAATGATGACAAGTTATATACATGTTATAGTAATAAATTTCGTGTTAATATTTTTCAAGTTTATTTTCATTCTCAACAAATTTGAAGTAGATGCGTACTCACCTAGTTGTACTCACCTAATTGTCCTTGCGGAGGTTTAGCTCTGGCTCTTTGGTCCCGCCTCTCAACTGTCAATCAACTGGTGTAAAGATTCCTGAGCCTACTGGGCTCTATACCAGTAGGCTCTGTATTTCCTATAGTCTATATGTCCTATATTTCCTATATATATTATAAGTCTATATTTCCAGACTTCTTGTGTGTTACCTGTTCTTAAAGGTGTTCTTAAAGGCAGTGCTCATATAGGTGTTGACATAAAAGACATTTACAACAGTTAACAATTTATTAAACAATTTTACTGACTAATACACGAGGACAACTTTACGTTACGTTAATGTCCTGAGTGACACTTGACAGATAATCAATTACCAGTGCAGCAGGAATTAATCCCACCACTCTCTTGGCTGGTATACAATCACGAGAACACTTCTTGGGTCCTCTTGCTTGGGCAAGAAGAACAACAGTGAACTAACTGAACATTGGTGTTCACTCGGATTCAATTGCAATCAACTCCTGCAGTTGCAAACAATTAAACAATCAAAACAATCATAACAAAGCCAGACTTGTCACTCAGACAATCTGCAGTAAATGAAATTAATTACGTTAACACACGTCCTTTGGACGATAATCAAATCAAAACAGTTAATTACGTTAAAAAAAATTGTGACACAGACAAGAACACTCAATTCCAATCAACTAAATCAAATATACAGTTACTTAATTACGTTAATTAATTACGATAATTAGTCACCCATACATTTAATCAATCAGAGACAGTTTACGTTACAGTCCTCTACGGGCTCACCATAGCCCGTGTTACTTGGAACTTTTTGTTCCAGGTAGCGAATCTTAACAACTTAACAACAAGTTTACGTTAAGTACAATCAGTCACTCAGACATCTAATCAAACAAACCAGTAACTCTTTACTCTAATTACTCTGTCACCAAGATATTCAACAATCAGTGAGTAATTACTTTAACACTCTGTCACGTAGACAGTCAACCAAGATGAATTACGTTAATTACGCTATCACACAGACAGCTAGTAACAAGATATCACTTGTTCACTTGTTCACTTCAATTCACAACACTATAAACTCACAATACTGTTTAATAATCCACACCAAGTACAAAACGGCAATAATCACAACACAAAGTAATCACTTGAATATTAATAATGATAACCACAGGGTATCACATTGACAACCCCCACTCATATGCCTTACACAATGTTGACCAGACCACACACTAGAAAGTGAAAGGACGACGACGTTTCGACGACACTCGACTTGAGAATGGTCCAGGACGGACCGAAACCTCGTCGCCCCTTCACTTTCTAGTGTGTGGTTTGGTCAACATACTTCAGCCACGTTATTGTGACTCACTGTCTACATATCGACTTATACAATCTCTGGTTCTCTGAAACGAGATAGAAACAGCACGTGGGAATCATACCAATACGTATCGGTATCATTAAACCATTCAATCAAATACACAATCAGTATAAAAATGACTAAATGGGGCTTTTGTGTTACACATGCACAGGTCGGGAAGAATACAGAGTCACACAGACAGCTGTAATCATCAACTGACTCTTAGTGTATTCCTCGACTTTGTTTTCTCACACCTGTTCCAGGCGATACGAGACGAGCTCCAGTCTCGTGTGTGTTGATATCAGATCAACACAGGGAAAACTCAATAATAAAACAGAGGGGATATAATTGTAATCACTTAAAAGTCCGGCCTTTGTCACTCAAAACCTTGCATATATACAACAGTTGGGCTTTGTAGAAGCTTTGATGATCCTTCTCCAGCAATGTCCACATGTGTTTACATGCTAGATATCAATGACACAGGGTGGAAGGTGTAGACACTTGAGCTCCGACCACACGTGGTTACATGTGAGTAATGATGACATACACAAGTGGCAGGTGTAGACACGTGTGGTGTGCACTTCTCAAGCAAAGGACCGCACGCGGTTACATGCGAGAAAACGCGTGGGGTGACCAGGTGGTTAGGTGCCGCTGACAAGTCAGACGCACAGAGCGCACAGTGCGGCGTAAACACAGTTGGGAAACGAGGGGCGTGTCACACAGCCCCGCTCCTGTGCCAGGTAAGTCCACAACGGGCTCACCATAGCCCGTGCTACTTGGAACGTTTGTTCCGAGTAGCTGAATCTAAAACAACGAGGGGCGTCTACACGTGGGTGAAATTTGCGCGCGCTGAGCCCTGGGTGGCAGCGGCACTGTGAATTGGCGGCAAACTAGTCCGCAAATATGTTGAAAATACAGTTATCTCACTCAGAGAAAGTTACCTCACACTGTGGAATCAATGCTTATCCACTTTAGATTACTTTCGTAGCAATACACTAACGGATGTTAGCGATGAACGCTGATGAACACTTAGGCAGTGTGTTGCACCTGCGGGGTGAACACATGCGGTGAGCACAGTTCTTCCTCGTTCGTTATCACCCAATTATCAAATCAAACCCCCCTACCGCGGTATTTGATTCTGGACGATATAGGCGTTAGTTAACTTTGTAGGTAATAATATTTATTATAATCTCACGTAAAACGGAGTTTCTTGGGCTGTTGGCCCACAGCTTAAGGAGTTCACGCCCTCACAGGCAAGCAACAGGCTTCAGAATGTTGGGAACTGCGTGGGCCGCTCGCTCCACAAGCTGCTCCCCTCAGTACTTCTCTGTTCTTTGAAATGGACCAATCCCGAACCAGGCACTAATGCCTCTACCAATCAGAACCTTGGCTCGGAGTGGCGTGACGTCATAGGCCAGGCCTTTATGGAAGGGTCTTGCCCTTTTTGACCGCCAGACAGCCAGACTACCACACTGAAACCGGATATTTCCTCCCTTAAAGTTTCTAACTTAAATACATAATACACCTTGATGTAATTTCTGAATCGAAGTACCTACGTTGGCCAACGTGGTACCTATGGAATCTTGATAACAAGAGCTGTTGTCGGACACCCAACAAGGCTGTTTTACTTTTCTTATTAAAGACACTAGAATTGGGTCACACACTGTGAGGGAGCTCAAAATGGTGGTGTGAACTCTCCATCACAATTTAAGATAGCTGGAAATCTATTCCCACACAAAGTGGTGGTGGTGATGATCCTGGGGACGGTGGTGGTGGTTCTGATAACAATAGTGACAACAGTAGCGGCCATGGTAACGATAGCTGCGGCCGTGGTAACGATAGCTGCGACCGTGGTGACGATAGCTGCGGGTCGTGTTGACAGTAGCAGCGCGGGTCGTGTTGACAGTAGCAGCGCGGGTCGTGGTGACGATAGCAGCGGATTGTAGTGACGATAGCAGCGCGGGTCGTAACGAAGATAGCCGCGCGGGTCGAAGTAACCCGCGCGGCTTCAAGTTCAAGTCGTTAGTGCAAGATCGCGGCCCTTGTGGTGGCAGAGGCTGAAATACCGTATAACGCTTATTTTCTCTTCATTTAAGCTGCGGGAAAGAGATATATTTTCATGGGTGTTCCACACACGGACTACAGCAATTTATCTCCAGGACCTGACATGTTAATTTATACTCCGCTTGTTGCTTAAGCTCTGTGCTCTGTTTTATGCTCATACATTATAAGCCTCTGTCTGAATGTAACGAATTACTTAAACTTCTTTTTAATAAAACAACTTTTTTGATTGCATTTAAGGCTTATCTCCTCCTGGTAACAGGATAAGCTGGGAAGTATGTTTATGAGATTGTATTATCCATAAACTTATTTGGTATAGATTATTCAACCCATCCTCCTGTTTAGATAGTACTTTTTGTAGCTATGTAGACCATCGTGCATATAATGATGTAAAAGGCAATTAGATAGTAGAATTTGGGACTATCCACTTTATAGAGTTCGAGAAAAACATAAAGCTAATCAATGAACTTAAATATACCTAGGCCTTGTATAGCACATATATGTACTATAGTAGGCATCAGATAGCGTGTATTCGGCTTATAGGAAGGATAGATTAGGCTAACTTAGGTTTCATTTGCAACATAAATACAAATCCATTTCCGGTTGATCCAAATTCAATAGTAGATTGAATTTGGATCAATCGGAAAGTAGATTTCTACTTCCTAATTTACCTTTTACACGATGGTCCTCACGTTACTACGAGTACATTCTAAACAGGAAGATTTTACAAGTTTTACAAGTTCTTGAAATGTTTTTACAAGTTCTTGCTATTTTATAAGTTCTTGCAATGTTCTTACAAGTTCTTGCTATTTTACAACCTCTTGCAATGAACTCCGGAGGTCAAGTAACGGAATCAGAGAGTGGAAGAGACACATAAATCAGGTAAAGAAGGAACGGGGAGATGCAAGGTGAGAAAAAGCATGTAAGAGAGAGAAGAAGGCATAAGAATAAGATGAAATGGTACAATAAGATGAAGAAGGAGAACGATGGAGGATTGGTGCCGCAAGCTGACAGTCCATTAAGAAAACTAAGTTGGTTCCTGCGACGTTAGGCGGAACACGAGTTGACTCGAATGTACGAAAAACCTACATAATTACTAACGCAGTACGCAAGGCGTACTGCGTTAGTTACGAAGTGAATAGTAGAGCTTGCAAGGTCTGTTATTCACTTTATTCGCTCACTGTATCTTTTTTTTTTTTTTGCAGAGATATTCCTGCGCGGGCCCTAAGCCTCTAGCTGGCCCACTAAGTGTTGCTTGTTTCTGCTTTTACGTGGGCGGAGTATGAGTATTTATGACTCGTATGGTCGCTTCAGTAAGATTTTGCCATATGTGTTTAACAACTTCTTCTGCTCTGTTGAATCTAAGTTTAAATCTTAATGGGTTTGTAACTGTGCACTGTGTTAGATAATGTTTCAGTAGTCTGTCGAGCATTTCTCCAAAGTGCGCTCACTGTATCGACGTCTAATTTTACCCATTTCAATGGTCTGAGTTTGTCCATTTGGGATGGTTTAAGTTTATCCATTTGGATGGTTTAACCAATGGTGCATTTATACGCGCCTTACCTCCATTATAATCACAATGTTCTTATCTATTTCTTGAGTAAGGTGCTGAAGGCTTCTGGGTCTGCCGGTTTAGTCGATATAATTGACTTCAGAAAATTGTAAAGCGATTTGCACGATAAATTTATTTCGAGAAGAGAGATTAATAGAGCGTTATGAATCTCCGATCTGCTAAAAAGCTTTTAGCGAAACCCCACAACACGGTAGAACAGCTTTTGTGTCTGAAGATGCAATTCTACCCCGACAGCGTCTGAGAGGCCCACTTCGGCTGTCAAAATCTTGCAAGTAGGCATTTTATTTCTACTGTCACCGGTCACGTTGAGCCTCATGCACTGCTGTATTACCTAAAGGCGATGAGTCACAATAACATGGCTAAAGTATGTTGACCAGACCACACAATGGAAGGTGAAGGGACGACGACGTTTCGGTCCGTCCTGGACCATTCTCGAGTCTGTATTATCTGTTAGACGCACGCTCGGGGATACAGTTATAGCGGAGCTAGTCGGAAAGGTCCAAGATGAAGGCATTATGAGAGGGAAAATGTTACATGAAGCAAAGTGTCAAGACACGTTTGACATGCTTGAGCGGGCGCTTGCCACCAGCTTACAAGTGCTCAACCTGATGGTAATCCCTCACTCATTTACTATACGCAGACAGACACGCCGTCCCCAGCAGACAGACACACCGTCCCCAGCAGACAGACACGCGTCCCAGCAGACAGACACGCCGTCCCCAGCAGACAGACACGCCGTCCCCAGCAGACAGACATGTCGTCCCAAGCAGACAGACACGCCGTCCCCAGCTGACAGACACGCCAGCTCCAGCAGACAAACACGCCATCCCCAGCAGACAGACACGCCGTCCCCAGCAGACAGACACACCGTCCTCAGCTGACAGACACGCCGGCTCCAGCAGAGAAACACGCTGTCCCCAACAGACAGACACACCGTCCCCAGCTGACAGACACGCCAGCTCCAGCAGACAAACACGCCGTCCCCAGCAGACAGACACGCCTGTGGGAAAAATCTGCTGGGACTACCAGGGACTTGTACTGAACTAAATTAATAATTATTGTCTGCAAATTAATTCGACTATAATCTCTAGCTAGGGTTGTAAATCCTAGCTCCTCTTTTCTTAATGACAGATTTGGGCTGTAAGGGGCAGGTGGGGTGAATGAATTAGTTGATAGGTTGATTGAAGATCCACAGTCCAGCTGTCAACAGGTATCTCACACCAGCTTGTATTTTATACAAGGATAAGATTTAATAAATTCAGTTATATGCTGAACACTGGCTCTGTTTAAATCAGAGATTTAAACATGTACATAGTCTAGCCTAGCACCATAACTATCAACAGCCAATATTCATATACTATAAACAACACAACAAATTAAATTGTAAATTGTAGAAGTATGATATTAAATAACCTTAAATATGGTCGAAGTACTGTTAACTAAGTACTCAAAATTATATTCAATTAAATGAACTTATATGATAACTTAAAAAAAACTAAGCAAGCAATTGTTAACTTAATTTATATATTCAAGTATATCTGCAATGTATTTATATTCAATTTATATGATGAGGTACAGTCAGCTTGATCAAATCTTTTCCCACACAATGGACACTCATGATGTTTTGTTTATTTATCGTGACTGAATTCTTCTTACACAATGGACACTCATGAGGTTTAGTGCTTGGATAAAGATTCAACTGCTGCACTACAATATTATTAAACTTACTGAAATATGAGGCGTTGCCTCGCTTTATAACCGACAGACAGACTTATAGGATATTAAAGCCATACAAGCATACAATTGGCCAATTAATATACTAAAATAACCTTCAATATACTTCTCTGCCAGCCGGGTGCCTGTCTGACAGTATGCCAGACTGAATACTCTCTCTTGTTGAGTTAGGCATGATATTTTATATCACAGCTTTGCTGTATGATGATGTAGTAGTGTTGCTACGTGAATTTTCTTTTAACTGCATTGCAGAAGGATGATAGTTGATGGTGAAGATGGAGACAAGTCACTGTGTGCTCCACTCTACACTGATAGATCTAGGATCTAGGATGTTCTAGGATTTTCCTTGTAGATATATATTGTCCAGGTACTCCCCCAGTTCTAGAGAGTGTTCACTGGTGATAAAGATAATTAGATAAGGTGTCCTGAGCTAAATAATGTTCGCTGAGGATCCGTCACTGTTGTTCACTGTGTTGTAAACAAACGCGAAGTGCCGCGGGGGGTCGTGGGCGCTTCTTGTTCCCGAGATGCCCCTCCCTCTCCCAGAGCATGGTAGCCTTCTATGAATATTGATTCATTATTTTTACAGCCTAGACTTATGATTGGGATAAGATGTGATTATAATAAAATTAAATACAGGATTTAAAGATTATAAGTAGTACTTGATAGTACCACTGATTCTTATTAAGAATTCGATTTATAATCCCTACCGGAAGCAATTAATGTTCCAATAGTTTTTTAATTAACAATTCCTTCTAGAAGCTTCTGGATCCTTGAGAGATCATGCACAAAGTCACGTAGGCATCTATAGGGCCCTTTGGTGTACGTGATCCTAGTGGCATTATCATCTAGGATCAAGATGTATAATGAATCTATTGTGATTCAGATATGATTTTGTTTGGATTTAGATATGATTTTGATACGATTTAGATATGATATAGTTATGATATAGATATGATACATTTCTTAGATGATAATTAGATATAGTGGGTAAAAATTTCCCACAATGCCGTCCCCAGCAGACAGACACACCGTCCCCAGCTGACAGACACGCCGTCCCCAGCAGATAGACATGCCGTCCCCAGGAGACAGACACGCCGTCCCAAGCAGACAGATACGCCGTCCCCAGCAGACAGTCACTCCGTCCCCAGCAGATAAAAACGACGTCCCCAGCAGACAGACAAACGTCCAAAGCAGATAGACACGCCATCCCCAGCAGACAGACACGCTGTCCCCAGCAAACAAACACGTCATCCCCAGCAGACAGACATGCCGTCCCAAGCAGACAGACACACCATCCCCAGCAGACAGACACGCTGTCCCCAGCAAACAAACATGCCGTCCCCAGCAGACAGACACACTATCCCCAGCAGACAGACACGCCGTCCCCAGCAGACAGACACATCGTCCATAGCAGACAGACACGCCCTCCCCAGCAGACAGATACACTGTCCCCAGCAGACAGACACGCCATCTCCAGCAGACAGACACGCCGTCCAAAGCAGACAGACACGCCCTCCCCAGCAGACAGACACACCGTCCACAGCAGACAGACACGCCGTCCACAGCAGACAGACACGCCGTTCCCAGCGGACAGGTACTCCATCCCCAGCAGACAGGCACTCTGTCTCCAGCAGACAGACACGCCGTCCCCAGCAGACAGAGACGACGTCCCCAGCAGACAGACACACCGTTCCCAGCAGAGAGACATGCCGTTCCCAGCAGACAGGCACTCCGTTCCCAGCAGACCGGCACTCCTTCCCTAGCAGACAAACACGACGTCCCCAGCAGACAAACACGACGTCCTCAGCATAAGATAATCGTTATCTACCATATGCTATCGTGCGTTGAAAGAGCGTCGATAAGGCATGATCCGGTCTATTCAGGGAGGCTTACTGCCCCCTTCCCCCCCGAGACATCATTCCTGAGTCATAAGAGTCAAAATGTCGTGCTATTCCCATTCAGGAATGACCTTGCTGCACAGGAAGGAGAGCAGTAAAATATGAGTGCAATATCCTTCATTTCCTTCTCCTTCTTTCCTTCGGGCCCAGAATGCCTTGCGTGTTTTTCACTTGTCAAAACGAAAGATTTTTTGTAAATGTCTGTTTTGGTAATCATGTTTAATTTATTGGATACACACACACACACACACACACACACACACACACACACACACACACACACACACACACACACACACACACACACACACACACACACACACACTTCTCGAATGAGTATATATTCACTCTCTGTGATTCTATAGCTCTTGGATCCCGGCTGAATAACCGTCGGTTGTCTAAATGTACTGACTACCGAACTATTTTCCACTATCATATTTTCATCTTAAACACACAAACACACACACACACATACATATAACACATATGTATACCACATATGTAAGACCAATCCTGGAGTATGCAGCCCCAGCATGGAGCACGTACCTTGTCAAGCAAAAGACGAAGCTGGAAAAAGTTCAGAGGTATGCCACTAGACTAGTCCCAGAACTAAGACGTATGAGTTACGAAGAAAGGCTGCATGAAATGCACCTTACGACACTGGAAGACAGAAGAGTAAGGGGAGACATGATCACTACCTACAAAAATCTCAGAGGAATTGACATGGTTGATAAAGATAAACTGTTTAACACGGGTAGTACGTGAACAAGGGGACACAGGTGGAGACAGAGTACCCAAATGACGCAAAGGGACATTAGAAAGAACTTTTTCAGTGTCAGAGTAGTTAACAGGCAGAATGCATTAGGAAGTGCTGTGGTGGAGGCTGATTCCATACACAGTCCCAAATGTAGATATGATAGAGCCCAGTAGGCTCATGAAACTGTACATCAGTTGACTGACAGTTGACAGGCAGGACCAAAGAGATAGAGCTCAACCCCCACAAGCACAACTAGGTGAGTACAACTAGGTGAGTTCACACACATACACACACACACACACACACACACACACACACACACACACACACACACACACACACACACACACACACACACACACACACACACACACTCACACACACACACACACACACACACACACACACACACACACATGATGGAGCACGTACCTTGTCAAGCACAAGACGAAGCTGGAAAAAGTTCAGAGGTATGCCCCTAGACTAGTCCCAGAACTAAGACGTATGAGTTACGAAGAAAGGCTGCATGAAATGCACCTTACGACACTGGAAGACAGAAGAGTAAGGGGAGACCGTTCAGAGGTATGCCTGTACCTCTTGACCGTTGGTCACAATTTTAAGCTCTTCCTCCCACTGCACTTCTCTAGGTATTCCCTTATCCTTCTGTAGTCCCCTTTTCTGTACGCTAATTTAATTTAAGCTAATTGATGGAGCTTAAAATTGTGACCAACGGTCAAGAGGTACAGGGAAGGAGAATTGAT
>WNGS01004511.1:7140358-7153023 GCA_020271785.1 Procambarus virginalis
GCCAGTACAGAGGAGCAGATTAACAAGCCAGATGCACCAGCCAGGTACGAAAGAGGGTAGCTTAAACCAAGCTAGTCTCTCTCTCTCTCTCTCTCCTAAAAAAGTCTCTCTCTCTCTCTCTCTCTCTCTCTCTCCTCTCTCTCTCACTCCTCCTCTCTCTCTCTCTCTCTCTCTCTCTCTCTCTCTCTCTCTCTCTCCTCCCATTCTCATTAAGTTCTCTTTGTAATCCTAATTTATCTTCACTCATTTATGATTTTGTGAGTGTTTTGTTCACTTTTGCAACAAGTTGTTACCAAATTCCTTAAAGATACCCTGCGATTTTAACCTGGAAATATATGTGTAAAATTTCGTAACTGGGCCAGAAAACTAACTCTTGATGAATCACGTGATGATGAATCTCGACAATGTTGCCATATACAAAGCGTAAGGCAACTTGAAGTCACAGATGGTCCACGTAGTGTCTGAGGGAGCAGTTACTTCCCAATGATAGCGTTATCTGGTGTTCAGAGCCCATTTATGATGCTATATCAATTCACAACTCAAACAAGAGGTTCATCGCATAGTAAGTTTACCGATCAATGGTATGCACAGTATTTTGATGGTGAGACGGGATGTGGTGCTGGCGGAAATGATGGTGACGCCAGCCGTGGGTGATAGTGATGTTTAAGATGGCACTGAGCATGACTAACTCACATGGTGATAGGTGGCAAGTCATAATGGTGAAGCCCTGGTCCAGTGTACCTCTTGATAGTGAAGCACCTGGTAGGTGATATCCATTGATGGTGAAGATCCTCATAGGTGGTACCCCTTGATGGTGACTCCCCTGGTAGGGAGTACCTGCTTGATGGTGATGCACCTGGTAGGCAGTACCAACTTGATGGTGACGCCCCCTGGTAGGGAGTACCAACTTGATGGTGACGCCCCTGGTAGGCAGAACCTACTTGATGGTGAGGCCCCTGATAGGGAGTACCTACTTGATGACTACTGAAAGTGGCACCTCATGTGGATGTTCCTTCAATGAGTGCTGCGTCATGATTGCTTTTCCCCAGCACTGACGATTCCCTGTTGAGACTGTGAGACAGGTGTTCCAGCTACGACCAGAGGAAGCCAAACGAACGTGGGAGTGACAAGAAAACTTCAGATGCGTAGTGTCAACTCACACTGTCCACTATTTCACCTAAATGTACCATTATTTCTTTTTAGTGGCAATGATGATAATGGAGGGATGATTCATATAAATATTTAAATGTTTGGTTGGCTACCAAGATGACGTCAAGCTATTGGAGAACCAAAATTGAGGAGCTGGAAGTATGTTCGGCATTCCTTTCTCCATTCTATATATATAAATATATTTGTCCTCTGAGGCTTTGTAATTGGTTGTACAATACATTATTCACAAATTTGTCTTTGGTGTTTTCAAGCTATATGTAAATACTGAAATGATATTCCCATGAGATTTTTGTATACAAATGTAATAAATTGTATATTTTATGATAAAAAAAATGTCTTCTTTATTTACCTCTGCATGTTTACATCTGTTACGGATTATCTACAAATACTTGAGTGTAGGACGAGTACACATCCAGAGGTCAGAAAGGACAGGAAGTGTACGGAATGACAAAATTTGCTAATTACTCCTCTGTCTATTTGGAGTCGTATGGTAGCACTTCTCTTTTAAATCCGCGTCCTCTAATATTATAAACCATTAATATTATATCAACAACTCTAGTATGGATTGTGCTCTTCAATTGCTGTTTGTAAATCTTCGTTAGTCGTTATAATTTGCATTGACACGATTAAGAGAATATTGTGTGGATTTTTTCAATCAAATCCAAATTGTTTGCTGAATTAACGTATCCTAATGAAGAAAGGATGTAAATAATTAAACTGTATATATTCTGATAGCAATTAGTGTACAAGAGTAGGCCATTCGATTGTTCTAAAATAAAACCAGTACATATCCAACTAATAATTATTTTGTGATATATTTTATTTTTGCATATTAATTAGCCACTGAATCAGGACCAAGAACTCATGTAAGAATACACAACCACACACACACACAACACCAACACACAACACCACATAATCTATATATATATATATATATATAGTAGAGTATATAATAGTAGTAATATATAATAATATAATATAATTCATATATAATATATATACTATATATATATATATATATATAATATATATATTAATATAGATATTATATTATATCATATATATCATATATATCTATATAATATTATATATAGATATATATATTATATGATACTTTCACAAAATTTTGACCCGGCCAGGATTCGAACCCATGCCGTCCAGGATCCCACCTAAACGTACACAGTTACCGTGACCACCGCACAATGACGTCATTGGTGCGGTGGTCACGGTACTGGTACGTTTAGGAGGTGATCCGGACGGCATGGGTTCGAATCCTGGCCGGGTCAAAGATTTTTTAGTGATATATGGCTTGCGCGTTGCATGTAGCTTTCTCACATATATATATATATATAGAGATATATCTCTATATATAATATATATATATTAATATATATGGTCGTACCTAGTAGCCAGAACTCACTTTTTGGCCTACTATGCAAGCCCCGCATTTGCCTAATAAGCCAAGTTTTCCTGAAGTTAATATATTTCTCTAATTTTTTCTTTATGAAAAGATCAAGCTACCCATTTCATATGTATGAGGTCAATTTTTTTTACATTGGAGTTAAAATTAAACGTAGATATATGGACGAACCGAACCAACCCTACCTAACCTAACCTAACCTATCTGTATAGGTTAGGTCAATTTAGGTGGCCGAAAAGTTAGGTTAGGTTCGGTAGGTAGGTTAGGTAGTCGAAAAACAATTAATTCATGAAACCTGGGCCTATGAGGCCAAATCAGGCCTTGCATAGTAGGCTGACAAGTGCGGTCTGGCTACTAGGTACGACATATATATATATATTATAATATCTATATATATATATAATATATATATATATATTTATATATATATATTATATTATATATATATACGTATCTTTTCACAACCGCAGCCAACTTTACATTTATATGGATGAAATTATACACAACTTTTATACCATTATTTATTATCATAAATTTATTTAAAAATAGTCGTGAACTAAATCTCTTTCCATTTATTCAATGCAATGAAAAAAAGAAGATCACTCCACGAAGTATTAGTAAACAGAGGTTTAGAACGAGTCAACGAGTCACCCACAAAGTTCATCCTTTAACGGCTGGGACCCAGCGAAATACATTATTTGCTGTTCATATTGTGCCACTGATCTGGCTCTCGCTCTTCTATTGCCTATACTACTGTTAATTCCCACTGAAATCCTCCATCTGGAAGTGATAGGTGTCCGAGAAGGTTTTAGGTCTGAAGGAACAATCCAATACCACCTTTTTGCTACAAGTTAAAGTAAGTATAAAACGAACCATCTCGTTAAGTAGGGAGGTCACATAAAAAAAGGTAATTTGGGGAGTAAAATTCATTCAGTATAAATCAAGCCCCAGCAACCTAATTTCAATACATGGTTTATAATTATATCAATAAATCCGAGATAGCAGAAGGTGGTAATGAACTGGACGACAGAGTAATCAGTGGTGACCTTACAAACTAAGGCACTGGACGTCAAGATGCATAGTTCGAGAGTCAGTCAACACACGTCCGTGCTCATTTGATCAGGTCGGGCCATAAGCTTCATGGTGCATGTGTCAGTGTTCATATATTTCATACGACTCGCAACATTTTCCAGCTCTCAAATGACGATACAAATCATCCTAACTACAGTCAACAAACATACAAGCGACAAACAAATACGATGAATTTTCCCTGGGTCACCGGACATCCCCAAAAGTTCATAATAATTTGGGAAAAAAGATCAATCAGAATATATATATATCAGAAATCATATATATACATGTAGTAGTAGCCAAATTCTGCTTGGCCGACGTATATATCTGTATGTATATATATATATATTATATATATATATATATATATAGATATATATATATATATATATATATATAATATATAAATAATATATATATATATATATATAATATATATTATTATATATATATATATATATATATATTATATGTCGTACCTCGTAGCCAAGAACGCACTTCTCAGCTACTATGCAAGGCCCAGTTTGCCTAATAAGCCAGTTTTCATGAATTAATAATATTTTCTCTACTGTTTTTCTTATGAAATGATAAAGTTACCCATTTCATTATGTATGAGGTAATTTTTTTTATTGGGGTTAAAAGTACGTAGTTATATGACCGAACCTAACCAAAACCCTACATAACCTAACCCTAACCTATCTTTATAGGTTAGGTTAGGTTAGGTTAGGTAGCCAAAAAAAGTTAGGGTTCGGTTAGGTTAGGGTAGTCGAAAAACAAATTAATTCTTGAAAACTTGGCTTATTTGGGCAAATCTGGCCATATGCATAGTAGGCTGAGAAGTGCGTTCTGGCTTATTAGGTAGACAATATATATATATATATATCTGATATATATATATATATATATTATATATCTATATATATATCTATATATATATGTATATATCTATATATTTACATATATGTCGTACCTAGCTAGCCAGAACGCACTTCTCAGCCTACAATGCAAGGCCAGATTGCCTCATAAGCCAAGTAGTTTTCCATGAATTAATATAGATTCCTCTAATTTTTTCCTTATGAAATGAAAAGGCTACCCATTTCATTATGTATGAGGTCAATTTTTTTTAATTGGAGTTAAAATTACCGTAGATATATGACCGAACTTTAACCAACCCAACCTACCTAACCTAACCGATATCTCTATAGGTTAGGTTAGGTCTGGGGTAGCCGAAAAGTTAGGTTAGGGCTAGGTTAGGTAGGTTAGGTAGTCTGAAAAACATTCAATTCAGGAAAAACTTGGCTTATTAGGAAAATCGGGCCTTGCATAGTAGGCTGAGAGTGCGTCCGGTCTACTAGGTACGACATACATATATATATATATATATATTATATATATATATATATATATATATATATATATATATTATATATATATATATATATATATATGGCCTTACCTAGTAGCCAGAACGCACTTCTCAGCCTACTATGCCAGGGCCGATTTGGCTAATCAGCCAAGTTTTCATGAAATAAAGTCCTTTTTCGACTACCTAACCTACCCTAAGCCTAACCTAAACCTGACTTTTGTTCGGCTAACTAACCTAACCTAACCTATAAAGATAGGTTAGGTTAGGTTAGGTAGGCCTGGTTAGGTTCGGTCAAATATCCTACGTTTAATTTTAACTGCTAATAAAAAAATGACCTCATCCATAATGAAATGGGTAGCTTTATCATTTCATAGAAAAAAATTATAAAAATATATTAATTCATGAAAAACTTGGCTTAATAGGCAAATCGGGCCTTGCATAGTAGGCTCAGAAGTGCGTTCTGGCTACTAGTAGACATACATATCTCTATATATATATATATATATATATATATATATATATATATTAGATATATATATATATATATATATATTTGCACCAGAGGTGGTACCCTTCTAGGTATATATATATATATAATAATATATATATGCTATATATATATATATAGTTATATAATATATATATATATATATATATATTATATATATATATATATATGTTATTAATATGACCGAAAAAGTTAGTTTAATAATTCTAACACAATTTTCTCGATTTTCCTTATGTTTCTTTTTACTGGTGACGTGTAAAATGAAAAATCAATCTCCAAAATCATTTTTTATTTACTAGTCTGACGCGACAACTTGAGCGCGTTTCGTAAACTTATTACATTGTCAAAGACTTCAGTTTATCCACACACAACTTTATGACCTGAAACAGCATTTTGGCTCTTTATACCTGCATTTGGGTGGAGGTGATGTAATACAATAGTGGGGTTGACCAAACAAACTGTTCAACAAAAAACATAAGTACACGAAACAATGGGGTAGATTTGGGTAACAGATAGAAGTTTGGGTAACAGAACTGCAGAAGGGCCTATATCCCATATTTCCTGATTGTTTCTATATTGGAGCGGACGCTTGAAGTGGGTAGAATATAGTTGTGCATTAATTGCTTGTTGATTGCTGGTGTTGGACTTCTTGATGTGTAGTGGCCCGCAGATGCAGGAATTTGAAGGAGACTTTGACTGTCAAGACATCTGCGGAGACCGTGGCTTGTCAGCCCTGTCAGTTAAGAAGACAGTGGCTTGCCATGGTCTTCAATATAGACTCTTGTGTGTCTGATAGACAGTTTCAAACATTTGCTTGCTTTCTTGGACAATTTGATCCTCCTCGTGTCGTTCATCATAAGGGAAAGGATCAGGCTTCCATACACAAATCAAATAAATATATGAATTAGTTTTCACCCCTTCCCCATCGCTCCCATCCCCCCCCCCACACACACCCTGCGATGGAAGTTACGTGGGAGTAACGTATTGAACCATTTAGCAATATCAATTATGTACAGAAGCCGATGTTCACCACCGGCCAGACTCTAAGCAATAATTTAATCGTCTTCAAAGGCGAAACCTCTGTTGCTGATACAAGATGTCTTCTGTCACGTTTTCCCATCCAACTGGTACTCCCAAGAGTACAAACGTTCCTTAACACCGTTTTTTTTCTATACAACTGAAATTCAAACTTCTTTGTGGATTTTTAACTCATTCATTGAAACATGATTGTCAGCAAAGGTTTCTTTATGCAATCAAATTGGTATCGCACGCGAGTTTGGCGGTGTACAGATGCAATGATGACATCACGGCTCAGCAACGATGACGTCACGGATCCGCAACGATGACGTCACGGATCAGCAACGATGACATAACGGATCAGTTGGCGATGTCTTCGGCTGTCGACGGGTTCAGTGGACTAACACGCTCCATGTAAGCGGCTTGCATATGATTCACCAACACAGCCGGCAACAGACTGGGCAAAATACTCCCATTTATGAGCTGGATTGACGGTAGAATGAGGCGCATGTCAACCGCCTCGCCCTCAAACACAACTACTTACATTAATAACAAAAGAGATCCTATGGTGTGTGGGAACAGTAAACGCAGCCATCTTGGGGGGGTGTTCGAGGGGCAAGGCGGGGATGTGGCCTACACCAACAGCATAGTGAAACACAGCACTAGCACACACACACACTGTTCCTGCACAACTCTTAGAGTCATCTCTAGAGTCGCTGTCCCTTGTTCTACAGTCAACAACTAATTCGCAATATTTAGCAATTATATATAACCTTCTCCGAGTTAAAATCAGCTACTTCCTTCACGTATTTTCTCAAGAAAAAGATAATTCTACTGACCAGGGAAGATTCGTACATGAGAAAAGTTCTATTTTGATTTAATTGGAAAATTCTACTGGTCGTTCAAAAAATAGAATAAATAATTTTGGAGAACAAAATATATAAAGGTTTTTGACATCAGGGAAATGTTATTGACCTAAGTTGTTGTAAGGAAAAAAATAACTGCAGGAACATTGCAAGTCTAGTGTGAACATTTGTGCCGCTGCTGAAGCGAGTGTAGCAGAAGTTAGCTGCTCCTGTGGCAGGGGACGACGGCTGCTAGGAGGATCAGGTCCCAGCGGAGATGGCTAGGGAGCTCAAGCCCGTCAGCAGGACCTGCAGAGTCAGCAGGAGGGACACGATGAAGGAGGCGGGGCCAAGAGCTTGAGTAATACCTGGACTCCCGGAGCCGAACCTCTGGATGGCGGCAGTTTTGTCACCTAGGGTCAAGAGAGAGAGAGAGAGAGGGGTCAAGATTTATGACTGACAAGTTCTATTCACTTGTCTCGTGATCGCTGGTTACCGGAGGCTGTAATTACAGGAACAACAACAACGCTGCTCACAGGAGCTCGTAGTGTTTCCTGCGGTGCCATATGAAATACAAGGAAATCAATAGTGATGAAGGCCACTTGAGACCACTGACAGTGAGAAGGGGTCAATATCGACGCCTTTCAGCGTGTCTATGATGGTAACAATGACTTTGATGATGGCCGTCAGTAACCTGAAACTGGCGTGGCGTATCGCCAAAGCGTAGGTCATGTGTGTCTCATACGCAACGAAGTGGTAAAGGGTACGCAACATGCGTCAAGCGCGCGACCGCGAGGTAACACAGGCACCACTTGCGTCACGCACGCTACTGCGAGATAACACAGGCACCACTTGCGTCACCCACGCTACTACGAGGTAACACAGGCGCCACTTGCGTCACGCACACTACTGCGAGGTAACACAGGCACCACTTGCGTCACGCACACTACTGCGAGGTAACACAGGCACCACTTGCGTCACGCACACTACTGCGAGGTAACACAGGCACCACTTGCGTCACCCACGCTACTGCGAGGTAACACAGACACCACTTGCGTCACGCACGCTACTGCGAGGTAACACAGGCACCACTTGCGTCACCCACGCTACTGCGAGGTAACACAGGCACCACTTGCGTCACCCACGCGACCAAGACGCAACACCCGCAACCAGTTACGCAATACACAAACATGACGCAACACAAATTGAACGTTCAAAACTCTTAGATGACAGCTTATAATCATGAACATTCAGGTTATCATTACAACATCCAAAAGTATTTCAGGATTTTTTGTTTAAACTGATTTATTTATGTATTAAGCTGTAACCCATTTTTTCTTTTAGAAAGCTGGCCTGTGTATTTCTGCTGGACTCGATAATGCTCTTAAAATCGAACCATGAATCTGAATTTCTTTTCATCATCTAGTTGTTTCTTTACGCCATAAAAAATGAGAATGAGTATTAGTACCAATAGTTAACATGGTAAATACATAATTTTCCTATAAGTTATTTAGATGCGTGAATAGAGGTTAAGAAAAGCTTATAATGATTAACATATATCAAATCTCTAAATATGTGAACCAATTATCCATCATATTTAACAGGTTTTGAGGAAAATGTATATTGTTATCATTGTTGTTAAATAGACTAAAGAGACGACGTTTTAGTTCGTCCTGGACTGAATCCAGGACGGACCGATCGAAATGTCGTCAGTTTCATTATAATTCACACGTTATAGGGCTTGGTAATGTGTATATCCTCACTATTGTAAGTTATTCTCTGTGCAAGAGTGCACAAATGGAAACCTGCTGTGTTATTTACGAAATCTCGTGTAAACAATGGAATCTATTTCTGTTAGACAGAGCGGGATGATTTTAATTCTTAAATTAGTTACCAAAATATTGTCAGATATCGCAAAATTTAAAAAAAGGTTGCATTTTGTACATCAATTATAAAATCCTTAATTGCCCAGGTGAAGGATCTTGATAATAAAAACATTTAAAAAACTGTTGTTATTAAATATATATATATATATATATATATATATATATATATATATATATAATATATATATATATATATATATATATATATATATATATATATATACATATATAATTATATATATATATATATATAATATATATATATATATATATATATAATATATATATATATATATAAAATGGTTATACTAATAATATTTGTAGTGACCAGTACGCTTTTTATTAATTATTTACTACGATTATTTTAAAATAATCTTAGTAAGAGGATAACAGAATAATTAGGCAAATAAACAATAATAATTATAATATTAATAAAAATAAGTTATTAGAAAAATATACAAAATAATAATAATATACAATAGTTTAATCACTGATAAGAAGTAGTGTACTTAATAAGACCACCAATACACAAAGCCACAACACTGTTTTAATCAAAACAACACTCATTTCAATACATAAGAAGAGTCACAGTTATCGTGGCCTTGTTTTTCTTCTCTATATTAGTGGTGATATTAGTTGGTCATTAAACTGTTCATTGCGGTGCGAGCGTCGTATAAGGCAGCGATACATAAATACACATGTATCAGTGCATCAAAGCAAACCGGTGGGACTAGGAAAGTAAACATGAAAACTGTGTGTGGTGAAGCTAATGATGGGGGGGGGGGCTATTCGCGCCTACGTTTTGAGCTTTCATGTTGGGCTCAGAATGTTATGGATCATGTGATTGCGTGTTCTTGTGGCTACGGGAAGGTGGGGAGGGGGTTGTGTCCGTGTGTGTGTCTTGTGTGTGTGTGTGTGTGTGTGTGTGTGTGTTGTGTTTGTGGTGTGTGTGTGCATCGTGTGTGTGTGTGTGTGCGGCTTTGTCGCCTGTGTGTCATTGTGTTAAAATAGGCCTGTCTTTATCTAACCCTGTCAATTGCCTCCGGAAAAGGACCGTATGTACGTGGGGTGATTACGTTACAACTCTGGAAAGATGATATGCGTTTACCTGTAAACTTATGAATTACGTAGAAAAAAAAACTAAATTGCAGGCTCTTGGTTTTATTCCAGTAAGTATTTTTATTGGTTCTGCTAATAACTATTTAACATAATTCACGAAAACACAACAATCTTTCAGTATCTAAAATCTAATAATAAGTGCGTCGAAAGAGTAACTGAACTATACAGTAGATACTTTCCATGATAATAATATAATACAACAGAAAGGAGCAAATGTCTAAGATCGCATAAAATAACGTAAGAAAGTTATAAACAAGTGCTAACATTGAAAACTAATTTTACAATAATGTGGCGAATTGGGGGGGGGGGGGGCGGTCTTTAGAAGATCACAAAATAGTTAACCATTGAAAAAATTTACTAAAAACAGAGAAGCGATTTCTTACCTGAAACTGATCATTTGGATGTGTACAACATTTGTCGTTCACATCCAGAATTGTCATACTGAAAATGGTAGCGGCTCGGCGAAATTGCAAATACAATCCGGTTTATGTGTTTGGGCCTCTGTAGGTTAGGATAATGGCACTTGTACGTACATGTGTTACTCCGACGTTGGGAAACATAGGAGAGCGAGCTGTCGTAGTCACTGCACGCAGTCACCAAGACCTGATTACCCAGCCAGTTCTGCTGAAGGCTTCCCAACATGCTCAGAAAATCATGCATATGTAAGGTTGTCCTCTCCAAATCTACCAGAGGAGCCAAACAGACGAGGCAGCACGTCACTTTCACCAGGCTCAGGTTCCATTCCCGTGGAATAGCCATTTTGTGTTGTGTGTCCTTACTATGTACTGGCAAATCACGCTATCGATATGGAAACCGTCTTTCAAAGGACATCTATTTTATCATTATATGCCATTCTCTCTAATACAATCAACACACATTTGCATTTTTCCCAGGAAGCAGCCATTTTATCCAGTTAGTCACTATAGTCCAGGGATACATATATGCTAGGTGACCGGTAGCACGGTCGTGTGATAAGGAACTCTGCTGAATATTACGCCAATAAGGAGTGGACTAATGATTCGCATACGTCCTGATGACGTAGGGATGTGCGCAACTCCAATAGGCCAACTAGCGATTAATCAAGACCTGGGGGACGCTATATATCTCTCTAATATAGTACTATATCATAATTTAGTGCATCAATTTAGTCAAACATTTGCCACCAGGAGATGCTTGAAACCCTTAGTGAATGCTCAGAGTGAGTAACATAACCGACTTTTTTTGGACAATTAGAGGACAAGTATGATTATGGGTACCACTTGACATTTGCAATTACCACCTAGGTTAAAGCCGAATACACTATTTCCATCCTCAAGGTGGTCGGTATTGGTGAGGTTGTCTGACTGCCGGTGTGGATTATGTTTGGAACAGGGATTGGGAGACTGGATGTGTGTGTTGTTAAATGTGTGTATTTACTATTTGTATGAGCAGAATCGAGCTAGGTGATAGCAATCTTTGTGTGACCACCCTCCCTTGATAATGCACCACAGCGGCAGATCTATATATTTAATCACGAACAGATGCATTAGAACTTCGTCGGCAGAGGGGTAGCGAGTATACAGCACAGAAGCACAAACAACACAGCACACCTCAGGAAGGAGCCCGTATCAGCTGTCTAAGTCCCAGGTACCTATTTACTTCTAGGTGAACAGCGCAAGCTATGGTGAAAAGGACACGGGGTGCCAGTGTTGAAGCATTTGGGATGTTAAATTCTGCCCAAACATTGACAAGTGCGTTAAACCGTATGCATATAAAGGGTTCCACTTGTGGCGAGTGTGGTGTGAGTGTGGAATACCACTAGACAAGCATATGGATGCAAGTCGCAACAAGATCATGCTATCTCAGAAAGAGTGAATGCATGTACGTCATCACAATGAGTAGATGAAGGAGGTTAATATAGGTGACTAATAGTAGTTGATGAGTATATCAGATAACATAACATATTAAATAACAAGTAACTCGTAGTAGTGAGTAGTCACAAATACAATCCTCGGGATACAGTTAAGTCAATAGAGTCATTATATCCTGTTAGTCAACTATATAGCTACTGTTTTCTGACAGTGAGATCGGTATATCATACTTATTCCAGTGTGTTCAGTACGGTACATACTCGCTTCCGTGTCTGTTACTATCGGTTGTAACTATTACCCGTGCACAACTTCTCATTCTGTATCTGCTATATCTGTGTAATATACTAGCTCAACTTGTAGAACCCCTTCTCCCCAGGAGGATGCTCGAATCCCCGAAGCCACACAGAACG
>WNGS01004511.1:7154023-7173457 GCA_020271785.1 Procambarus virginalis
GAATCTTCCTTTCTCTTCACTAATGAAATAGCGTTCTCACAGGAAAATATTGTCCTTACTTCTGAGACGATGACCTAGAGTAGTGGTTGATGGTAGGACCCCGGACTGGTACAATATCATTGAATATCGATGATGGGTGGCGGGAGGCAGGAGGCGCTAGACACACGTGATGTGGGCACTTGAGATTTCATACCTCAGAAAATTAATTCTGAATCACACCGCTGCTACCAGTATTCGTTGGCTTCTTGGATGTATGTTGGTTGTAGTTATACGCAGTAGACACTTCAGTAGTTTTATTGAGTGAGGTAACAAGGTGTATAACTGGCCAGCCTAAGTTCAACCTACTCTGGGTCTGCGAGAATACTGAGGCCTGCTGGGAGCACGGCTGGTGCCGGCTCTGTCTGGCATGAGGCCTACTCGCCTGTGATTGGTTATGTCTACACCATCACACAATTTGAGTATTAACAGGTTGGATCATTGTTGCAAGTCAAACACTTCTTCGAATTCCTCTGAAGTTGGACTAGTGCCCAAGACACAACAGGCATTTCCCCTCTGAATTGCAACACTGAGGCGCTGGAACAAGAAACTTTTTGCTCTTTGATCTTTTGTAGCACTGATCAATTTGTCCCCCTATTCCTTCAGGAACTTCAATGCACATTTTCCCCACGAACCAAGGATCTCCGAGCCCATCGGAACAAAGCTGTAGCAGTGTGCCAGAGCTCTGTATTTAATCTTTTTTTGTGATACCCTGAAAGAGGCAGCACCACCGCTTTCACGTGTGCTGTAGTGGAGGTAGGTACTAGCCAATGTGGCAGCACATGTGTAGTCCCACACCACTTGCTTGCCATCCTTCCAAGGAAGCAAGGTTACCCCATCTGGGCGCTTCTGAGGGTCGTTAGGTCTGAATAAGTGTGGTTCTCTTTGTGACGGGCAGTGGACTGTGGCGAGGCTCCTCTTAATGATGTCGTTGACTTCTTCATGTCTTGAAATCTTACCCTGTGTTTTATGACATACCAGACCATGACGACCATATTGGTCTGCCATCGCAGTTCTGCAGATGCACCTATGTTCGGTGAGGATGGGGGCAGCAAGGCGAAGGACAACTCCAATGTGGAGAGCGTCATGACTGAGGAGAGTTCCCAGGGCTGCATTGGGCACAGCAAATACAAAATCCCCGGCATGGGGTGCTGTTAGAGATAGGAGGCGGGCTTTGTTTTCAGCAACAGCGTTGTCAATCATTGCTGTGACAGTCTTTTCCATTATTGGGCTATCCCAGTGGGCCTGCTTGTGGTCTTTTGGGACTTGTGGTCGGGGTTGAGGGTGTGCACTGGTGTCCCATTGTCTGGCTGCTTCAATGAACGTTTAGTCACGAGTTCCCGCTGTCTCTCTCATACGCTCTGGTAGGATCTGCCCTACCAATTCGTTGGCTGCTGTACATGAGGATAAGAGAGCTGGAAGTGCTACCTCAGTTGCCTTTCGTATGCCTATCCCCCCAAATCTCACTGGTAGTGTTGTTTGATCCCACTGACTGTCCTCCCCCAGACATTACGTCCTCCTTTGATGGAGTGATAGACAGCCGACAGGCCTTAATAAAAACATAATCTAAATCTAGGTTGAGCGTCTTCTTGAATATTGACCAGAGGAGCTCATCATATTGATTTAGAAGTGGGTTGCCAAAAGTGGGTGCACACCTTAAGAAGTATGTTAGCCTGGGCAAGGTAAGGCACTTTGTGAGAAGGTAGAGGGCATCATGGGAGTCCAAGTCCACTATTCTCGCTTCCATCCTCATTAGGTCTCTAAACTTTTCGTCAAGGACTGCAGCAATGGCATTGTGGCCCAGAGGTGCTCCAAGTAGTGTGCTGTCGGTGGGTTTAATGACAGGCTTCTGGTAAAACTGATTTTCACTGCTCTAATAATTACCTCACTGGATGCAATAATTTCGCACTTGGGGGGTTAAGAACGAGACCCATGGTCTCCCCCCGTGTCTTCACCAGCTGCAGGTCTTCCAGCAGGGAGTCTTGTGTGACTGCCAGAGTGCCATCATCCAGGAACCAGATGTTGAGCTCACTGGGCAGTGTGGTTGTAATTCCTCGAACCGCTATGCAAAAAAGGAAGGGTGCAAGTGAGTCTCCCTGTTGAATTCCCTCTGCTGAGGTGACTTCGTGTTTGTCAAACAGGAGGGTTGAGTCTCTATTGTAATCTGCTGACACAAATGGGAGAATGCTTGGGCAATGTTCCTGGACTGCGATGAGGACTCCTTCCCTTTTGACCGAGTTGAAAGCGTTTTTAAAATCTAATTTTACTACTGCCTGGTCTTCAGTAAGAGAACTAATGTAGGCTCGTGCAGCATGGGCCACTGCTTCACAGCCTTGGGGGACTCGAAACCCCAGCTGGTTTGGTTGCAGCATGGTGGCTGCTTTTATTCGGATACTTCTGACAGCAGCCCATGCAACTAGGCGGCGGAGGGTATTACCAACGGCAATGGGTCTGATCCTTCCCCCCTTCTTTTTCAGGGCACATAGAGATGCATCAAAGAAGAATGGTTTGATTTCAACCATCCCGGGTTAATCAGGGATTAACCAGGTGAGGCAGTTGTTGACAAACTTTGTGTTTTCTGTCAGGAGCGCTTCTGCAGCTGGGCCAAGAACAGGGTTCACCATTTCCTTCACATGTTGAGGTCTTACCCCTATGTAGCCTCCTGAGGAGCCCGGGGGAAATGAAATGATAGCTTTATAAACCTCTGACTCCCGGAGGACGAGAGGTTCTTGGTTAGGGGGGGACCCTGACCTGTGGGGGAGGTCCACCTACGGCCCTGATGGGGTGTTTTTCTCTCAGTGCTTGGGCTGTGGTTTCATCCCTGGGCAAAATTTTGTCCTCACTTGTGATCAACCTGAGTACCCCGACTGTATTGCCCTCTTCAATTTTCTTGCTGACTTTGGTACCAAATTCTCTGTTGTCGCTGATTGTCGCACTTGGTCTGCCTCGGCGGTGTTTGATGTGTTTGGGGATGTGGATTAGGTGGTCAGCCCTAGAAAAATCCCTAATTGCTTTATTGATGGATGAGGCCAGTGTCTTGCCTCCTCTGTCTGGTACACCTAAGCATGCGTTGCCAAAAAGTAACAGATTGTGCCAGGCTTTGATAGTATCAGGTGCATCAAGGTTATTTGACCCTCTGTTGACTTTTACGATGATGTCCGTGTATTTCCCGGCAGCAAATGGGCGAGAGGCCTTTGGGATGTGAGTGAGTGTCCTGGTTGACGTTGCTTGAATTGCCTCTAGCAGATCGTCTGTTGCAATGTAATCTGTTGCGATTTGCATTGGTGCAACAGGCTCCTGAGTGCTGCCTCCTTCCGCGGGAGGCCTCCCTGACCCAGGACAGTCCCCCATGCTGGCGTATGACTCTGGAGACTGAGTTGATGCTGATGTTGCTCCCACAAACACTGCAGGTGCCTCTCCTTTGATTGGCTTCCGGAGGGGTGAGCTGGCTGGCAGCGGCGTCTTCTGCCATCCCCTTAGGTGAAGTGACTGTCACCTTGCACTGGAGTATTTGTCTCTCCCTCCTGGCTGTGAGGGGGGGGACGAGTTTGTCCGGTAGAGGTAGGGGGTGGGAGGCTGCACTGGCCCGTTCTGGGATGGGGGCAGGGAGGGGAAGGCGCGACCACCTGATCGTGGGAGTTGGGAGCGGAAGACACTGCACCTCACTGCCGGGGGGAGGCACTACACTCAGGGGGTGGGGGGGGGGAGGGTCGGTGTGGCACTTAACACTTGGATAATTTCCTTTTGTCACTAAACACTGGTGAATGTGTTCTGGCTCACTGGGTGTGGTGCACGATATTCACAATGTTCACCACAGGGCCGGACTTAACTTATCTTTTTCAAACACTTATTGGCACACTGGTGACCCCCTCTCTTGGCCACACCATATGTGTCCGTCCACCCTTTCCTGGTGAGCGAGCCGCAGGGCGTGTGACGTGTGTGGGCGTGGGGTGACGGTGGGCGTGGGGTGCCGATGAGCGGGAGGTGATGGTGGGCGTTGGTCGACAGTGGGCGTGGGTGGACGATGGTCGTCGGGTCAGCCGCCGGGAGTGGGTGGCTGGGTGGGCTGGCGAGGCCTGCGGGAGGCTAGGGACGGGGGTGGGGATGGGTCCCGCCACAGACAGCGGTCACACACAATTAACACAAAGTTTCACTGGTGCATTATGTTTATCACTACAAACTCACCGTACATCTAAAAGACGCACACATTCACCTATAAGTCTGCTGGAATACAAGCAGGTTTGTGAGCCTCCCCTTCACACCCCCCTCCCCCCCCCACTTGAGGCCTCCTATCCGCCTGGAGGCTGTTGTTTATGGAGGCTCAGGGGTAACCCTCTACCTGCGCCCTTCCCCTCACTCACACACCGCTCGCCAAGACAACACACATTTTACAGTTGATTCTATTGCACTGCTGGAGAGGTAGGCTTCCTCGTCCCACTAATAGTCTTCAGCAGGTATTAACATAGACATGAGTCGATTCTTGACTTCCGCAGGCACTGCTATCATTCTTGAATGGGCAAAAATGTAGGACCCAACCCCCTGCACGAAGTTCCTCTAAAATAGTCTGATAGGGGGTACATGTGTTGTGTTAGTTGACTCTTCAGAGATTGCATGGCGATTACCTTTCCTTTTATGATGTCTTCAACAAAATCATTAGAGAAGCCGTTGTTGACTAGGACCTGCCTTATACCCTACAGAGTTCTTCATCGACTTCCTTCATCGCCATGCAACCTCTGAAGAGTCAACTAGCACAACACATGTACCCCCTATTAGACTATTTTACAGGAACTTCTTTTCGACAGCTCCTAAAACAGAGGAAAGGGTTCTGAAAGCTATTGTTGATAGAGACGTTATCCCTACAGACAAAAATCAGAAAATACAATTGACAATTGTCTATAAAATAAAAAAAACGGCCAACCTACTCATGAAAACTCTCCCGACACAAAGCAGAACGCCTTGAAGGAAAGCAACGTCTCCCATGCCTTCAAATGCCCACTTGGGGACTGTAAGCCCCAAAGAACTCAGTATATAGGCAAGACAACAACGTCTCTTTCCAGGCGATTAACAATGCATAAAAAACAGGGCTCCATAAAGGAACATATAATCTCCTCTCACAACCATACAATCACCAGAGAAATCTTAACAAACAACACAGAAATCATCGAGAGATACAGCGATAGCAGGCGGCTCGACACCTGTGAGGCACTACCCATCAAAAAGTCAACACCAGCAATTAACAGCCAATTAATGCACAACTATATTCTGCCCACTTCAAGACTCCGAACCAATATAAAAGCATCAATAGGAAGTATGGGCCAATAGGCCTTCTGCGGTTACTTCCATTTGTTTGTTCTCATACCAATTGTTTCGTGTTCTAGCTTATGTTTCACCTCATCCAAAACTTTTGTGCCATATCACCCCACACAAAAACGAGTATAAGTATGAATGTATTTTGTGTGTAAATTAAGTTTTTTAAAATGTAATAAGAAATTGCGAAACGCGTTTAGGCTCAGACTAGGAATAAAAATAATGAATTTAGGAGAGTTACTTTATCAATTACCGCGACAGTGAAGAAGAACGTAAGAAATATTGAGAAGATTCGTGTTAGAATTGTTAATCTTGCCCTTTCGAACATATTCAACAACATGTATATATATATATATATATATATATATATATATATATATATATATATATATATATATATATATATATATATATATATATATGCTATGATTTAAACAGCTTTCATCTTTCATTTTATACCCGCGTTTTGGGTGAGGTGATATGTTAACATATAACATATCACCTCACCCAAACGCGGGTATAAAATGAAAGATGAAAGCTGTTTAAATCATAGCATATATATATATATATATATATATATATATATATATATATATATATATATATATATATATATTATATATATATATATATATATATATATGACAATGTCAGACCACGGAGAAAAATGAAACAGGAATTTCCTTAAGTACTTTCGTATATTAATACATCTTCAGAAGGAGTGAAGATGTATTAATATACGAAATTCTGAAGATGTATTAATATACGAAAGTACTTAAGGAAATTCCTGTTTCATTTTTCCTCCGTGGTCTGACATTGTCACATTTTAAATCACGTGTTTAATTTCGTGATACACACACACACACACACACACACACATATGTATATATATATATATATATATATATATATATATATATATATATATATATATATATATATATATATATATATATATATATATATATACATATATATATATTGGTATATTTTGGTAGCAGTCTTTCCTGTAGACATATATTATTAAATATGACCGAAAAAGTAAGATTAATAATTCTAACACGAATTTTCTCTATTTTCCTTATGTTTCTTTTTACTGGTGACGGTAAATGAAAAATCAATTCTCCAAAATTCATTTTTATTTCTAGTCTGACGCGACACTTGGGCGCGTTTCGTAAAACTTATTACATTTTCAAAGACTTTAGTTCATGTACACACAATTTATGCTTCATGAAACAACATTGGCTTTTATACCTGCATTTGGGTGAGGTGATGTAATACAATAGTGGGTGAAACACAGAACATGGAAAACGGGTATAGATTTGTAGAAGCAGAGGTTGCGTACCAATAGAACTGCAGAAGGCCTATTTGCCCATGCCTTTGTATTGCCTTTGTATCCCCTTTTGTTTTCACATTTATTATCTTATCACCTGACCCAGTGCGGGTATAAAATCAAATCACATTGTAAAATTCATTCACTTGAGAATGAACCATGGAGGTTCGAAACGTTGTGCATATTGTATAAATAAGTGTAATACATTCTATAGTAATTTACCTCTTTTCTTCACCCGGAAATTACGAAAATGAGTTTTGGAGAACTCCTATTTCAGCTAAGCCCTGATGCTAAGAAAATAGTTAGAGGGATAGAAGCCCTAAATCAGAAGTTAGTAAATACAGAATATGCGGTCATATTTAATGAGACATGTTTAAAAGAAAACCTGCTGCCAATATACACCAATATATATATATATATATATATATATATATATATATATATATATATATATATATATATATATATATATATAATGTCGTACCTAGTAGCCAGAACGCACTTGTCAGCCTACTATGCAAGGCCCGATTTGCCTAATAGGCCAAGTTTTCATGAATTTATTGTTTTTCGACTACCTAACCTACCTAACCTAACCTAACGTAACCTATAAAGATAAGTTAGGTTAGGTAGGGTTGGTTAGGTTCGGTCATATATTTAGGTTAATTTTAACTCCAATAACAAAAAAATTGACCTCATACATAATGAAATGGGTAGCTTTATCATTTCATAAGAAAAAAATTTGAGAAAATATATTAGTTCAGGAGAACTTGGCTGATTTGGCAAATCGGACCTTGCATAGTAGGCCAAAAAGTGAGTTCTGGCTACTAGGTACGACATTATATATATATATATATATATATATTATATATATATATATATATATATATATATATATATTATATATATATATATCGTACCTAGTAGCCAGAACGCACTTCTCAGCTTACTATGCGAGGCCCGATTTGCCTAATAAGCCAAGTTTTCATAAATTAATTGTTTTTCGACTACCTAACCTACCTAACCTAACCTAACCTAACTTTTTCGGCTACCTAACCTAACCTAACCTATAAAGATAGGTTAGGTTAGGTTAGGTAGGGTTGGTTAGGTTCGGTCATATAACTACGTTAATTTTAACTCCAATAAAAAAAATTTACCTCATACATAATGAAATGGGTAGCTTTATCATTTCATAAGAATAAAATTAGAGAAAATATATTAATTCATGAAAACTTGGCTTATTAGGCAAATCGGGCCTTGCATAGTAGGCTGAGAAGTGCGTTCTGGCTACTAGGTACGACATATATATATATATATATATATATATATATATAATATATATATATATATATATATATATATATATTATATATATATATATATATAATATATATATATATATATATATATATATATATATATATATATATATATATATATATATATATATATATATATTGTGTATACTGGCAGCAGGTTTTCATTTAAACATGTCTCATTGAATATGACCGCATATTCTGTATTTACTATCTTCTAATTTAGGGCTTCTATCCCTCTAACTATTTCTTAGCATCAGGGCTTTGCTGAAAACGGAGTTCTCCAAAACTCATTTTCGTAATTTCAATGTGAAGAAAAAAGTGAATTTCTATAGAATGTATTACACTTATTATACAATTTGCACAACGTTTCGAACCTCCACGGTTCATTCTCAAGTGAAAAGAATTACACATATTTATTCTTTTCTGAAGAATTTTCAGAACTTCAGATGATCTGAAAATTCTTTTCACTGGAGAATGAACCGTGGAGATTCGAAACAATGTGCAAATTGTATAAATTAGTGTAATACATTCTATAGTAATTCACTTTTTTCTTCACCTTGAAATTACGAAAATGAGTTTTGGAGAACTCCCTTTTCAGCTAAGCCCTGGTGCTAAGAAAATAGTTAGAGGGATAGAAGCCCTAAATCAGAAGATAGAAAATACAGAATATGCAGTCATATTCAATGATATATATATATATATATATATATATATATAATATATATATATATATATATATATATATATAATATATATATATATATATATATGTATATATATATATATATATATATATATATATAATATATATTATATATATATATATATATATGCGAACAAGCCTGAATGGTCCCCAGGACTATATGCAACTGAACACTCACACCCAGAAGTGACTCAAACCATACTGCCAGGAGGAACAACAATGCAACTGGTGTGTACAGGACACCTTAATCCACTCGACCATCACGACCGGTCAAAAGCTGATGGTAGCCANATGCATGAGGTAAGTGGATCCTACCATACCAACTAGCCATTCGAAAGTCACGCAAGACCCCCTAATGTCGCGTGCGTCATTCGTAGGGCATGCAAGACCCACCAACAGTGACTTGCGTCATTAGTAGGCTACGCAAGACCCACCAACAGTGACACGCATCATTCGTAGGGCACGCGAGTCCCTCCACACGCCTCACACGAAGGTCGTGTCAAAGAACAATACGCATCGTTCGAAAGTCAATACCTGACATAAATCTCTCCCCCGCTGTGACGATGCTTCAGGCTCACGCCAGCCCTTCACTCACCTAATACTCCTCTTATTCATCGAAGAACAATACCCGAGTGTTTGCGTTACTTATGAGTTCACAGGAATGAGCTACGGCTCCTGAGCCCTGCCTTACCCGCCATTAATCATCAAAATGCTATAATTCCACTGCTGCCTTTCTTGCCATATTTCCTTTTAACATTGTGGATGGATATTTGGTTTATCTGTTATAACTTATTCCATTCAAAAAGTTTCACTTACACTGAAAATTATCCTTGCATTCCGGTGGCTCATCTTCGTGTCTAGTTTCCATGCTTGTCTTCTGGTTTTATTCATGTGGAACCTAAATATTCAGTCTACTTTGCAAATAGTATTAACCATAAATATTATGAATGTCTGGATCATGTCTCCTGTACTCTCACATTCATAACAGCCTTAATTTCAGTTAATTCTTCAGCCTGTCACCGTAGGCCATCTCTTTATATTCTGGGACTACTCTGGAAGCAAATATAGCATTTTATCGATTTTTTCCTGTGTTTTTAGATAGGGGTTACATGCAGGTGCTGCGTATTCCAACACTGACTGGACGTGCGCACTCGTCTAGTTGTACTGACTTAGTTGTGCATGAGGGGTTGAGCTTCAGCTCTTTGGCCCCACCTCTCAACTAAGTTGAGTGCTTGTCTGTGTAATCACCTAGTTGTACTCTCCTAGTTGTGTTGCGCACAACAAGTGCATGTGTGTGTGGGGGGGAGGGGGGAGTGTGTGTGTGAGTGTGTGTGTGTGTGTGTGTGTGTGTGTGTGTGTATGTGTGTGTGTACGCACCTAATTGTACTCACCTAATTGAGCTTGCGGGGATTGAGCTTTGTCTCTTTGGTCCCGCCTCTCAACTGTCAATCAACTGGTGTACAGATTCCTGAGCCTACTGGGCTCTGGGCTCTATCATATCTACATTTGAAACTGTGTATGGAGTCAGCCTCCACCACATCACTTCCTAGTGCATTCCATTTATTAACTACTCTGACACTGAAAAAAATTCTTTCTAACGTCTCTGTGGCTCATCTGGGTACTAAGTTTCCACCTGTGTCCCCTTGTTCGTATCCCACCGGTGCTGAAGAGTTTGTCTTTGTACACCCTGTCAATTCCGCTGAGAATTTTGTAGGTGGTTATCATGTCTCCCCTTACTCTTCTGTTTTCCAGGGATGTGACGTTCAGCTCCTTTAGCCTCACCTCGTAGCTCATTCCTCTCAGTTCCGGGACGAGCCTGGTGGCATACCGCTGAATCTTCTCTAACTTTGTCTTGTGTTTAACTTGGTATGGACTCCAGGCTGGAGCTGCATACTACAGGATTGGTCTTACATAAGTGGTATACAGGGTCCTGAACGATTCCTTACACAAGTTTCTAAAGGCAGTTCTTAGGTTGGCCAGTCTAGCATATGCCGCTGATGATATTCTTTTGATGTGGGCCTCTGGGGACAGGTTCGGTGTGTTATCAACCCCAAGATCTTTCTCTCTATTTGACTCTTGCAGGATTTCACCTCCCAGATGGTACTTTGTGTTCAGCCTCCTGCTCCCTTCGCCTAATTTCATTACCTTACACTTTCCTGAGTTGAACTATAGCAGCCCTTTTCTAGACTATTCCTCCAGTTTGTCCAGGTCATCCTGTAGTCTCTGTCTATCTTCATCCTTCTTGATTCTTCTCATAATTTTTGCATCATCAGCAAACATTGAGAGGAACGAGTCTATACCCTCCGGAAGATCGTTTACATATATTAGAAACAGGATGGGTCCAAGTACTGAGCCCTGTGAGACTCCGCGGGTGACATCTCGCCACTCTGATGTCTCCCCCCTCATCGTTACTCGCTGTTTTCTGTTGCTTAAGTACTCCCTTATCCACTGGAGCACCTTCCCTTTTACTCCTGCCTGTTGCTCCAACTTTTTTAACAGCCTTTTATGGGGAACTGTGTCAATGGCTTTCTGGCAGTCCAGGAAAATGCAGTCGGCCCACCGTTCTCTTTGCTGCCTGGTCATAGAATTCTATTAGGCTTGTGAGGCACGATTTACCATCCCTGAACCCATGTTGGTGGTACGTTACAAAGTTATTTCCCTCCAGATGCTCTACTAGCCTTTTCCTCACGATCTTCTCCATCACCTTGCATGATATACAAGTTAGGAAAACTGGCCCGTAGTTCAGTACCTCTTGCTTGTCATCTTTCTTGTATATTGGGACTACGTTAACTGTCTTCCAACTTTCTGGTAAGTCTCCTGTTTCCAGTGACCTGTTATACACCATAGAGAGTGGCACACATAGTGCTTCTGCACCTTCCTTTAGTATCCATGATGAGATTCTGTCAGGCCCAACAGCCTTTCTCACATCCAGCTCCAGCAGACACCTTTTGACCTCATCACTGGTGAGGTCAAATTCCTCGAAGGTTTCTGGTTGTGTGTGTGTGTGTGTGTGTGTGTGTGTGTGTGTGTGTGTGTGTGTGTGTGTGTGTGTGTGTGTGTGTGTGTGTGTGTGTGTAATCACCTATTTGTGCTTGAGGGGGTTGAGCTTTGGCTCTTTGGTCCCGCCTTGTGTGTGTACTCACCTAGTTGTGTTTGCGGGGGTTGAGCTCTGGCTCTTTGGTCCCGCCTCTCAACCATCAATCAACAGGTGTACAGGTTCCTGAGCCTACTGGGCTCTATCATATCTACACTTGAAACTGTGTATGGAGTCAGCCCCACCACATCACTTCCTAATGCATTCCATTTGTCAACCACTCTGACACTAAAAAAGTTCTTTCTAATATCTCTGTGGCTCATTTGGGCACTCAGTTTCCACCTGTGTCCCCTTGTATTCACTTAGTTGTATTTTTTTTTACGGGGGTTGAGCTTTGCTCTTTCGCCCGCTCTCAACTGTCAATCAACTGTTTACTAACTACTTTTTTTTGTTTTGTTTTTCCCACACCAAACACACACACACACACCCCCCAGAAGCAGCCCGTGACAGCTGACTAACTCCCAGGTACCTATTTACTGCTAGGTAACAGGGGCATTCAGGGTGAAAGAAACTTTGCCCATTTGTTTCTGCCGGTGCGGAATCGAACCCGCGCCACAGAATTGCGAATCCTGCACGCTATCCACCAGGCTACCTGGCCCCTTGTGTGTGTGTGTGTGTGTGTATGTGTGTGTGTGTGTGTGTGTGTGTGTGTGTGTGTGTGTGTGTGTGTGTGTGTGTGTGTGTGTGTGTGTGTGTGTGTGTGTGTGTGTGTGCGCGCGTGCGCTTGTGGGAATGATCATCGTCTCCAGAGTCCTCCTTCCATTTTCTACTTCTTACTGTAAACCAGTCAGTTTAAGTAATTTCGTGCTACAAAAATAGCATAAGACAACCCAAGTAGTTGACAGTAATACACATGCCGTTATCTTTTTTATTTTTCCACCAGAAAAAGATTTTTGTCTGTTTCAGGTTTCGTTTATATTTTTTCCTTACTTGACTCCTGGCAGCACTACCGCTTATTCCACAAGCAACCATCACCCTTACCTTGCCCTTGATTCATATGAAATCTAACAGCCACTTGTCAAAGCCTTTTGAAGTATGTTCATATTTTTCCAGTCGCAATATGAAAATAAATGAAGCCCTCACACCGTACTTAATTTCAAAATTTTACATGTATTGAATGTTGAAATTCTTTGCATGATGATTATGTCATAAGAAATGATAGAAATGGTGCTTAAAATATCTGTAATACATATCAGTGAATCCAAACGAGTTTAAAGAGATCACTGAACCCGTACTACTGTGACAGTTCACAGTCGAGGCAGAAACCGTGCTACTGTGACAGTTCACAGTCGATGCAGAAGCGGTGCTACTGTGACAGTTCACAGTCGTGGCAGAAGCGGTGCTACTGTGACAGTTCACAGTCGAGGCAGAAGCCGTGCCACTGTGACAGTTCACAGTCGAGGCAGAAGCCGTGCTACGGTGACAGTTTACAGTCGAGGCAGAAGCCGTGCTCCTGTGACAGTTCACAGTCGAGGCAGAAGCCGTGCTACTGTGACAGTTTAGAGTCGAGGCAGAAGCCGTGCTCCTGTGACAGTTTACAGTCGAGGCAGAAGCCGTGCTACGGTGACAGTTTACAGTCGAGGCAGAAGCCGTGCTCCTGTGACAGTTCACAGTCGAGGCAGAAGCCGTGCTACTGTGACAGTTTAGAGTCGAGGCAGAAGCCGTGCCTGTGACAGTTTACAGTCGAGGCAGAAGCCGTGCTACTGTGACAGTTTACAGTCGAGGCAGAAGCCGTGCTACTGTGACAGTTTACAGTCGAGGCAGAAGCCGTGCTACTGTGACAGTTTACAGTCGAGGCAGAAGCCGTGCTACTGTGACAGTTTACAGTCGAGGCAGAAGCCGTGCTACTGTGACAGTTCACAGTCGAGGCAGAAACCGTGCTACTGTGACAGTTCACAGTCGAGGCAGAAACCGTGCGAATATTATCTGCCAGGTATGAAGTCCGTTGCTAATTAGCGCTGGAGGAAAGAAGAGGCAACATTTTTTTGCACAACGCTGAATAAGCGAAGGATATTTTTTTTGCTCGAGGAGATAAACTATTTCGGCTCATCTTTATTAAGAGGACACGTGTATCGGGTGGTGAAAGGTAACATGTGTGGTTGAAACTTTGGCTGTTGGGTTTTGGGAATTTTTTTAGGAGGACTGGTGTTACCACATGGTATGTTGGCGGCTATTTATGCAAAGTGTCTTGGGGAGGGGGCAGACATGTTCTTAATGGAATTTATTTTGTATGTGATGAGTGAACGTTTATCGAGCAGCTATGGGATGATGTGTTCAACAGAGTTTACGTTCACACTAACTCCTTTTCCATGACTTCCTTTTATAGTCTCGGTTCACCACCGAGAAGTGTTCCTTCTTCCAGACACACTTATTCCTCTATTTGGCCACACTCCCATCATTTCCAATAGCCCTTACTAATCCCTGGCCCCCATGCGCCATCCGCAAACCTCTCCATAAGACCTGAAACCATTCACCATCTTAATTCCTATTCCTTGTTCCAGCAACCACCCTCAACCTCTCCTATCACCTCCTTATCTTTAGCTCCATACACAAACTGCCTTCAGCTCCTACATCCCATCTCCGCCATGGCAGCTTCACCCACTGTAACACATAAGAAGACTCCGTCAAGAACATCATAGAGCCAATATACAATTGCTCCGGAATCCACAGAACGAAAAAAACATGGAACCAAAGACACTAGTGATGGGGACTTCAGTCATGGGAGGAAACTTTGATAATTAAAAACACCGAGGAAGGAAAGAATCCTTGGAGGTTATATGAATATGATACAGACAGAGGAGAGGAATTTTCTAACCGAATATGTTAGAAAGAATATAATAGCAATAGAAGGCCTTCCAACCACACGCTTGACGTGATTTCTAAACAAAATGAGACAAACATAGCAGATATGGACTTTCAACTGCCCCACCTCCCCCTTGGGATTATCAACAGGGTTGTTAACCTTTAAAACTGTAATGTAACTCCCAGAATAGGCTGGGCAAAGGGGTGAATCGGAAGTGAAAACCAGGCTGTCATAACTGGAAGAATGGGAATGAGGTTATAACAAGAGAAAACAGTACGTAGGGAAGGGAAGGCTACTTCCAACTTCTGAAAAAAAAGGTGAAAGACTAAAGAGTGGACATCTCGAGATCTATCAAGAGGCAGACGTCAGCAGAATACAGAGTGCAGCATGTGCCACCCTGGCCAAAGTCCGGTTATCCTTCGTGAAACTTGGACAAAGATCCCTTCCACGCTCTCTATATACATATTTCGTGAGACTTATTAGTGAGAATGCGGTCCCAGCATGGAACCCCGACCTAAAGAAACACAAAGAAAAATTTGGAAAGGGCTAAAAATATGCGACTATGCTCGTTCCTGAGTTATAGGCGCGGAGCTATGAAGGAAGATAGAGGGAACTATACCTCACTACATTTGAGGGAAGAAGGAATAGTGGAGATATGATAGCGACGTACAAAATATTAAGGAGAATAACAAAGTAGATACAGAAACAATGTTCAAATTAAGGAACAGGAGAGCGAGAGGACACCATTTGATAACTGGAAACACAGATGAGCCACAAGGATGTCAGAGCGAGAACTTTTTCAGTCGTAAACTTGAGGAACGAACCAAATGAAAAACTCGACAAAGCTGATTCGATTCACATCCATAAATGTGAACATAAAGAAACCCGAGTGAAAGGAGTGAACAAATGAACAAATGATTGAACTCTGAAGGGCGGAGCAGATGCTGGACCCTGCAAGCTCAGCTAGATGAGTACGCACCCACACGCACACATGAGTACGAGGAGGGGGGGGGGCCTTTCGGCTGAATATATATCGCTCGGGGGGTCGTAGTTCTAAGGGCCCGGGTTCGACTCCCAGCCGAGGCAGAAACAAATAGAGTTTCCTTCAAGCTAATGCACCTTTTCCCCTAGCAGTAAAAAGGTACCTGGGAGCTAGACAGCTGCTACGGGATGCCTCCTGAGGATGTGTGTGTGGGCATGTGTGTGTTAGAGAGAAATATATATGTAGTAGACAAAATAGAGGAAAATAGATTGATTAGAAAGGCGGGATCCAAGAGCTAATAGCTCGATTCTGCTGGCAAAAATAGTAAATACAAATAGTACACACACACACACACACACACACACACACACACACACACACACACACACACACACACACACACACACACACACACACACGGGGGCCAGGTAGCCTGGTGGATAGCGCGCAGGATTCGTAATTCTGTGGCGCGGGTTCGATTCCCGCACCCGGCAGAAACAAATGGGCAAAGTTTCTTTCACCCTGAATGCCCCTGTTACCTAGCAGTAAATAGGTACCTGGGAGTTAGTCAGCTGCCACGGGCTGCTTCCTGGGGTGTGTGTGTGTGTGTGTGGTGTGGGAAAAAAAAGTAGTTAGTGTAGTTAGTAAACAGTTGATTGACAGTTGAGAGGCGGGCCGAAAGAGCAAAGCTTAACCCCCGTAAAATACAACTAAGTGAATACAACTAAGTGAATACACACACACACACACACACACACACACACACACACACACACACACACACACACATCCTGGAGTATGCGGCTCCAGCATGGAGTCCCTATCTAGTCAAGCATAAGACTAAACTGGAAAAGGTTCAAAGGTTTGCCACCTGACTAGTACCCGAGCTGAGAGGTATGAGCTACGAGGAGCGACTGCAGGAATTAAACCTCACTTCGTTGGAAGACAGAAGAGTCAAGGGGGACATGATCACCACATTCAAGATTCTCAGGGGAATCGACAGGGTTGATAAAGACAGGCTGTTTAACACAAGGGGCACACGCACTAGGGGACACAGGTGGAAACTGAGTGCCCAAATGAGCCACAGAGATATTAGAAAGAACTTTTTTAGTGTCAGAGTGGTTGACAAATGGAATGCATTAGGAAGCGATGTGGTGGAGGCTGACTCCATACACAGTTTCAAGTGTAGATATGATAGAGCCCAATAGGCTCAGGAACCTGAACACCTGTTGATTGACGGTTGAGAGGCGGGACCAAAGAGCCAGAGCTCAACCCCCGCAAGCACAACTAGGTGAGTACAACTAGGTGAGTACACACACACCTATGCATATTAGAGGACGTCAATTCCCACAACTCTGCGTCTCACGCTCCACTAACACGCGCACCCACGCAAAAAAAAAAAAATTGCCCTCAAGCTCTGTGTAGTCCATAACCATATATACTGCTGGGCGACTTTTACTGCAGTGTTTGTAATTACAGCATGATGAGCTAGGTATCTGGGGCTCGCCATTACCGCCACTGTATTCCCAGGAGAAATTAGCACACACATGCAGGCTAGCCAATTACGCTGAGAACCGAGTTGTATTATACAGCGATAAAATAGATGTTGTTATGTCTAATCTATGGGACCAAATATTCTCACGCACGTGAATACCACATACACACACACATACATTTATATCCAAAGAAAATCGATACAAACACACATATATATAGTTCACCACTCGATAACAAGCTGACTGTAATGGGATGAATGGACTGTATTATCATAGACTACCAGAACATCTTTGCTATAGCCTCCTACAGGAGAAAAAAATACGAAAAAATAAAGCAGCATAGAGGAGCAACTGAAGGTATAAGTAAGAAAAAAGAGACTAACGGTAAATAAAATGGTCTGTGAATGACGAGGAAATATATTAAAAATTAATAACAAGAGGACAACAAGGTTTGATCCTGTGACTCAGTAATTTATGTAAATGACCTTCCCATAAAATAATCCATTCTGACAAGAAAACACAAACAGAATTTTTAGATGAAAAGAACCGTGAAGCTTACGACACATCGAGAGTACCATCAGAAGCCATTGTATTTATTCTTTATGATACCCGCAGACAATACGAAGCTACCAAATAATAACAGTATCACTCGTGCGGCATCATACAAGAAGTTAGCATTCATTGCAATTATAGCCTTTAGAAATCACACACGAGGGAATCATTCATAAGAAGGAATAATGGACAGCCTACATGTACAGTTCACGTAGGCTGTTCATAAGAACAGCCTACGTGAACTGTACATCAACTACGTGAACAAACTATACGTAAGATCAACCTTCAAGACTCATTACTAGTATACGTAAGGACAGCCTTGATGAACCGTACGCGAAGCTATCATTTACAACACAACTTTTAAGAACCTTGAGCAAACCTAGTATACATAAGCAGATGATACATAAGCAGTATACATAAGAACAGCCTCTAAGAATCATACGTGAAGCTACTACACACTATCTTTTCGGACCCATAAAGGAACGAGCATAGATATAAAACCAATCTTCAGAAATCAACACAAGGAAATATTGAACATAATCTACATCATCTATGTAAGACCTTCGTTATCGTGTATCTTCAAATCCAAGTCAGTCAGAGAAAGAAAATTATATGTTAATATATCTAAGCGCGATACTGGCAGTGCACCTAAACAGACGCACCTAAACGTTTAATCCAGTTAAAAGTTGAACGTGTGAAACATAGGTAGAGACCTCTGAGACCGGCTGAGACATAGATGAGACAGCCGTCTGGGAACATCCTGCGCATGGGTTACAATCCTCATTATGACCCTTGTGGATTTGTTCAGACAGTAGATATGTCAAGATTCTGTTTAGTGTGCGAATACCAGACAAGTGAGAAAAGCTCGAGGGGATTAGTGGAGGGCGGAATGGGGTGAAGACATGCATACGACATTGAAGATTTTTAAAGGCAGTGAACTTTACCAAAAGGTTTAGCATGCTCAGTGGCAAGAGAGAAGACAAAGTTGGAAAATGGAAATTCAGTTGAGCCATTAGCATACAAGAAAGCATTTCTTCTGTGTATGAATACTGAGCAAGTCAGCTGAACTGAAAAGGAAAAGATACATCTATAGATTCAAGACCGATTTGATAAACAGCAAGTTGGTCAGGAGCAATTGTACTAGACGACTAATGCGAGCAGAATCATCACATTAAACTATGCAGCCTCCCCTCGCTACATTAGCTATATTAGCTACCACATGTAGGTGAGAACACACACATTCAAGCGTACACGTACACGCTCCCTAGACTCACGCCCACTATATAGGTGATATTTCTGGCCAGGAAGCCGGAGCGAGAGAGTTATAGACCCACTGTGCTGGAGGGTATTGGAACAAGAGGTCTAGCTGTATATCCCAACACTAACCAACCAAACCCTGAACGCTCTATCCTTGGCTACAGTGTCCCCCGCTGTTCCCTCTTACATTCTCCTGTACCTATTCGAATGCTCTAACTCTAACCAAACTCTCATAGGTAAGAGGTTACGCCAAATCACATCAATTTGTTTCTTCCTTTTTTTGCGTTCATACGAAGTCATTACTTGTGCATGAATATATTTAGGTTCAATTACCTTAAGTTTAATTATACTCGCTGCCCCTACTCAAACAGGCCTCGTGTGCATTATAATGACTCAACCCATCACCTCGAAGGGTAACGACCTCCATTACAGCTACAGGGAACAGTGGATTAACCAGATTTATTGTTATTACAGTATGACCAAAAACATATTTACCTCAATATGTTTCTCTGTTTCTGGCTAATTGTCTATATTTATTATTTGTGTTGAAATTAA
>WNGS01004511.1:7188332-7214250 GCA_020271785.1 Procambarus virginalis
TACTGTCCTCCTTTTTCTTTTAGAAAAATTCCGTTTATGTCGGAAGTCTCCCTTCACCCATTCCAGTATGTTACAGTTTCCAAACAGCCCCATTTCTGGGACTCTCTCGACAGCCTATTTTATGGGGTCCAGATACATTTACTTAACCAGTCCTTTGTCTCTCGTAAAATTTGAGGCTCTATCATAGAAACTAAAATGACTCATTACACAGGATCTTCCTTTCGAAAACCATACAGTCTGTTATTATATAATATTTCTCCAGGTGTTCTGTCAATTCTATTTTCATTATTTTGTCTAACATGTTGACGACATCGCTTGTCAACGAAAATATGAAATTCAACGCAGCACACAACCACAAGAAGCATTCTTCTTTAACTGACACAAACTTGTTTTGATGTGAGAAAATCTTAGAAATTAAACCAGTGTCTTGGGCCATCCCCGGATGTGATCACACCGCCCGGCTCCAATGATTTTGTAAAGTATGTGTATGTGTGTGTGAGTGTGTGTGTGTGTGTGTGTGTGTGTGTGTGTGTGTGTGTGTGTGTGTGTGTGTGTGTGTGTGTGTGTGTGTGTGTGTGTGTGTGTGTGGTGTGTGTGTGTGTGTGTGTGTGCGCGCGTGTGTGTGTGTGTGTGTGTGTGTGTGTGAGTGTGTGTGTGTGTGTGTGTGTGTGTGTGTGTGTGCGCGCGCGTGTGTGTGTGTGTGTGTGTGTGTGCTAGTTGTGTTTGCGGGGGTTGAGCCTTGCTCTTTCCGCCCGCCTCTTTACTGTCAATCAACTGTTTACAAACTACTTTTTTTTCTCCACACCACACACACACACACACCCAGGAAGGGGAATCGAACCCCGCGCCACAGAATTACGAGTCCTGCGCCCTATCCACCAGGCTACCAGGCTCCAGTGGTGTATGTATGTGTGTGTGTGTGTGTGTGTGTGTGTGTGTGTGTGTGTGTGTGTGTGTGTGTGTGTGTGTGTGTGTGTGTGTGTGTGTGTGTGTGTGTGTGTGTGTGTGTGTGTGTGTGTGTGTGTGTGTGTGTGTGTGTGTGTGTATTCACCTAGTTGTGATTGCGAGGGTTGAGCTCTGCTCTTTCGACCCGCCTCTCAACTGTCAATCAATCAACTGTTACTAACAACTAACTATTCCCCTCCCTTTCCCACACACACACACCCAGGAAGCAGCCGTACCAGCTGTCTAACAGCCAGGTACCTATTTACTGTTAGGTAACAGGGGCATTAGGGTGAAAAAAAATCTGCCCATATGTTTCCGCCGGCGCCGGGAATCGAGCCTGGCCGGGCCCTTAGGACTACAACTTCAGAGCGCTATCCCTTCAGCCGCGAGGTATGTGTGTGTTTGCTAGTGAATATAACAAAGAAAGATAGATCAAAGATTCTGTCACATATCTTCCCTATATTTCGAATGTTTTTTTTTCAAGGAAGAAGAAAAGTTATCTCTGCAAAATCCCTTGTACACTATAAATGAACCTGATGTGTTTTGCTTACGAACAGGTTAATGTCCTCATCAGAGGAAAAGTGTAAAATACGGGCTACACTGCTCCATTAATAATAAAAAAATCACCAATCAGACCATCATAAGAGATATCGTAACCAACAACAGCGTATTTATCGACAGATTCAACAACATTACGCGTTAGAACATAGCATAAGTTATTCACACTAAATATTAAATATAAAATTATCAATAGTCATATTATATATAGCCTTGTATATAGATGAAGACCATGAGTCTGGAAATTCTAATATTCACCTAAAAACCTCACGGCAATTATGAATCAGAATAAAATTCCTATTGCACGCTTCGTCCATGTTCAGACAACCGCTGTTCATTTGGGAACTAATCTGTAAAGCACGAGACATGTCGAGTTCGCAGCAGGGCGTGAATTATATATTTTTATATTATATACTTGGTGGAGACTTTTAAAGTTGCCAGCCTTCTAGGGCACTGTGCTACGGGAGACAGTAATCCGGTGGAACGGTACCTTGTATGTAGTGACTGTGTCTAGGTATGGTGTGAATATCTTGATGAATTCTGCTGTCTAAGGTTGTCACTCACATTAGAGAACACTTGCTATCTCAGTTTGAAACTCACATCTCAACGTCTGTTGTGTATTGAAGTGATTCAAAACATATCTTTTATCACTGTGATAAAGTTACATTTTGGTGTCTAGTGTAGCTTCACAACAAGTCTTGTTATTTTAAGTTGGGCGTTATGTTCTGAACTTAGTTATGTTAAGTTGGGCGTTATGTTCTGAACTCGTGTTATATTAAGTTGTGCGATATATCTCAACTTTTCGTTATATCTGGTCGAGAGTCCTGCTCGGCCTTTGTTTTCTCAGGGCCAGCTTCGCTCACCAGAAATGGCGCTCTCAGATATTTTTTTCACACTCTCATTTCCGGCACCAGATTCAGTAGGGCAGGCACACTAGACAGTAAGTCAGGCACAATTTACAGTAAGCCAGGCACAAAAAACAGTAAGGCAGACACAATAGACAGTAAGCCAGGCACACTAGACAGTAAGGCAGACATAATAGACAGTAAGCCAGGCACACTAGACAGTAAGGCAGACACAATAGACAGTAAGCCAGGCACACTAGACAGTAAGGCAGACACAATAAACAGCAAGCCAGGCACAATAGACAGTAAGCCAGGCACAATAGACAGTAAGCCAGGCACAAAAGACAGTAAGTCAGACACAATAGACAGAAGCCAGGCACAATAGACAGTAAGCCAGGCACAAAAGACAGTAAGGCAGACACAATAGACAGTAAGGCAGACACAATAGACAGTAAGCCAGGCACAATTTACAGTAAGCCAGTCACAAAAGACAGTAAGGCAGGCACAATAGACAGTAAGCCAGGTACAATAGACAGTAAGCCAGACACAATAGACAGTAAGCCAGGCACAATTTACAGTAAGGCAGTCATAAAAGACAGTAAGGCAGGCACAATAGACAGTAAGCCAGGTACAATAGACAGTAAGCCAGGCACAATAGACAGTAAGCAAGGCACAATAGACAGTAAACCAGGACCAATAACAGTAAGCCAGGTACAATAGACAGTAAGTCAGGCACAATAGACAGTAAGCCAGGCACAATTTACAGTAAGCCAGTCACAAAAGACAGTAAGGCAGGTACAATAGACAGTAAGCCAGGCACAATAGACAGTAAGGCAGGCACAATAGACAGTAAGCCAGGCACAATAGATAGAAAGACAGGCACAATAGACAGTAAGGGGCACAATAGACGGTAAGGCAGGCACAATAGACAGTAATCCAGGCACAAATAGACAGTAAGCCAGACACAATGGATAGCAAACAAAGCACAATAGACAGTAAGGTAGGCACAATAGACAGTAAGGTAGGCACAAAAGACAGTATGCCAGGCACAATAGACAGTAAGTCAGACACAATAGACAGTAAGCCAGGCACAATAGACATAAGTCAGACACAATAGACAGTAAGGCAGGCACAAAAGACAGTAAGCCAGATGCAATAGACAGTAAGCCAGACACAATAGACAGTACGACAGGCACAATAGACAGTAAGCCAGGTACAATTGACAGCAAGCCAGGCACAATAGACAGTAAGCCAGGCACAATACACAGTAAGCCAGACACATTATTTAAACAGTAAGTCAGACACAATAGACAGTAAGCCAGGCACAATAGACAGTACGCCAGGCACAATAGACAGTAAGCCAGGCACAATAGACAGTAAACCAGGTACAATAACAGAAAGCCAGGTACAATAGACTGCAAGCCAGACAAAAAAGACAGTAAGCCAGGCACAATAGACAGTAAGCCAGGCACAATAGACAGTAAGCCAGGCGCAATAGACAGTAAGCCAGGCACAGATTGACAGTAAGCTAGGCGCAATAAACAGTAAGCCAGGCACAGATAGACAGTAAGCCAGGCACAATAGACAGTAATCCAGACACACTGGGTCTGACACAACGAGCCGGACACACACCGGCCGGCCACAATGAAGCAGATATCCTCGGCCCGACAAAGTATATACGAGCCAATGATAGTCCGACTAAAAATAAATCTAACATAGTACACTTTACACAATGCATCAGATCAGTGGACCATAATGGTCCGAACACACTAAGTTAGACATGGTTTTCCAAACAAAGAATGACAGATACACTGGCTCAGCCAGAGAGGAATAGACAGTGAACCAGTGACTGTAGCCTACACTATTGGCTCAGACACAGCTGGCCCGTCTGTGAAATATGAGGGAAAAATGAAACATTGGGAGTCCTTTGATTGCCTTCATGACTGCACAAAAGTTGGAGCGATCGTAAAAGGCTGGCATAGTTTCCCTTGACATGGAAAAAAATGGAAATAAAAATCTATGTGCTGTTACAGGGATCTCTTAGTTTTTTGACACCAATAGTGTTAGGCATCTATTAGTCTCAGGAGACTATGGAGTTGCGCTCTGGTTGTCGGTCTGAAGTGACCTCTCCAGGGCGCAAAGCAGGACTCCCTTCTCCACGGCGCCGAAAGTCTCCAATGGAAATACACCACAGCTGCGTGAATTTTATAAGAATGTACTGTACGTGATGAGATAAGATGGTTGTTAATTATTTGATACACTGAATGGGATAAGTTTTCTTATCGTTTGAGTAATGCTTTAGAAATATTAAACGGGATGTGTTGAATCAGATTATTTGTACTCGTAATCAGAATATTTGACCGGAAGAATGAGATTTCAAGTCCTTTGTTTTAAGAAAATAAGTCTTTGGTGATTGTATTTCCGTTCAGATGTCGTTTAGGTCACAGTCATATCTGATAAGTGTCAATCAATAGAGCCCTGATGGAGAAATCGTTAAGACTTTCCTGGAAAACCACGTTAGCTTCGAGTGAAAGAAACTTCTAAAAATAAATTGCCATTACAGTTTTAAGATTGAATGCCAAGAATATATGTAATTTATTATAAACAAAGAAAATATTTCCAATCTATAATTTATTATAAATAAAGATGTCCCCACTTTCGCAATGTATTGGATATTAGGGAAGTAAGAACTTAAACAATTTCAGTGTATTTGTTATATTGGGAATTATTTATGTGAAAACTTGAAAATTTTATGGGGTGTCTAAACTGAACAAATGTTGAAAAAGTTTCAATTCCCACAATTGTATCAATGCAGGCAATTATATATATCGTTGCAATTATATCGATCCAGTATACATTATTTAATCCAGTACCCTTATTCCTCAACTATTATCCATATCATATATATTTAGTGCTAATGATAACACGAATCACTGGAAAAAAAGTTCTTAAAAATTCTCTTAACTTAATTAACAGCGGGATTCGCCGGAATTTACTATCATGTAGAAATTATAGTTTTCGTTCTCTCCCTGTTGTAGGTATCGACCAAGACGGGCCGCTACGGGTACCTGGTCAACCTGAAGGTGGTGGTCCCGGAGGCTGTCATCTCCGGCTCCCCGGAGAGACACGTTCAATCAGGCTCCACCATCTCGCTCCTGTGTATCATCGAGGGGGTGAGTCTTCCCTGTGTGTGTGTGTGTGTGTGTGTGTGGGTCAGAGGGATATCTATTTGCGTATTTTGCATATATAAATTGTGTACATCTATGAAATCCATTTGGTTTGAGAAAGGGGCGGGGTACGAGAAAGCCTTTGAAGTTGTGGGACGATTATCTGCTTTATGATACTAGGTCAAAGAGTGGCAGAAAATGTTCTCAGTTCAGAGAATAATGGTGTATATTACTTAAAAACTAAATACTTTTTGTTTTCAAAATATTTGCCTAAGTGTAGCTAGCAGACAGTGCCAAAAATCGTCGTAGGGGTCAGAATGAGACCCCAGGCAAGCTCTTCCATCCTTGAATTCTGACGACTCTGACCAGCCTATGTCCGTCCCATACGTCAGAAGATTTTCCATGCAATGTTGGGTGAGACGAGCCCTAAGCCTTTAGCATCGATCCTTGGACAATTTTACAGATTTAGACTTAGGGACTACCCGGCGTAACCTGGGTCTAACTCCCTGTTTCCCTCTCCCTCTCTTCCTTTCTAAATACGTCTCTATCTAGCTCCCTCTCTTGCTATCACTCTCTCTCTCTCTAGGTATCTATTTAGCTAACAATATCGCTGTCTAGATATATTTCTATCTAGCTATCTTCTTAACTATTTCTCTATCGCGTTACCTCTCTATATATAGCAATGACCCGATCTCCACCCCTTTGTCCCACCCCTTGTCCTCCCTTTCCCCCTTCGAGAAGTTCTGAAAAAATATATGTTTATCAGATGCTTTGCTTTAGCTTCTCATTTTTTAAATTTTTTCTCTTTCCTGTAACAACTCTATGTTAATCACAAGCCATATTTACACTTCACTGAATGAAACACTCCCTGGAAATGGCCTAAGGTTGTTTATTACTAGTATATTTCTAAAAGCATTTAACTTAGGCGTACATCGACCTGACAATGTCCATCCCGTACCCCAGACCATTCCCCCTATAAATTTTGATGAGGATAGCCCCCCAACTTTTCAGTCTCAAACTTTGGACAGAGAGACGAACAAACTGATAAAGAGATATTCACTTCTATTATTAGATTGAGATATCTGTCTGTTCGAGGTTGGAGGTCAGATGCTTAGTGCTAGCCACACTAAACTTCGCAGGATCAGTGGTGAATTATGTACAGTGACATAGTGTTATCGGCCTAGTGGCCACCTGGAGTATGGCCATATGGCCTCAATGACTCGCATTCAAGAAGTCTGTGAACGTGAAATCGTTGAACTCCGGAACTATTTTGTAAAACGGATAACGGATTTGCTTTCAAAGGGCAACAATTTGTTACAGTGACGAGATAGTGTACAGGGAAGGTGGTTATAGTGATGGAGGAAACAAGGGGGGGGGGAGAAGAGGGGAAGGTGAATGGAGAAGCAGGAGTGTGGTGGGGAGGTTGTGGAGAAGGGGGAGGGGGGTGGTGTGTGAAGACAGGGGAAGGTGGTGTGTGGGGCGTTACCTGAGTACCGGGGTTTGAACCCGAGCACTGCCGGGTATCCAATCTATACATATAGATAACTAAAGGTGTAGTAACTATTAATTGATATATAGAATCCTTCGGAAGGATATTATCATGATATCTCGACTGTCCTAATGACACCCTGAAAGTAAAAGATAACCTAGCCAGTTTTTTAAAGGGAATTTGAGAATTAACTATTAACTGAAAGACGCTACCATCTTTCATAATTAATGTGTCTTGGGACGGAATGAGTACATCTCTTTGTGTTTCTATATTAAAGTGACCAACAGGTTTTATTCCATTTAATCTGTTCCTGGAATTATTGTGCGGTGTTATCGAAACTTCGGCCCCGTAACCATGATATTTTAAAGCTGAGAATGACCTTTAAAACTGTTTCATTTCAAGATATCCCTTGAATAAATTAGCTAGTTCAGCATCAGTTTAAGAAATCTATTTTCCTACTGAATTACTGACGATGGGATTGAGAGCCAAGGCCAAAATATTTTAGTGCCTGCTAAGGTCAGATCTGGTCTACTAAAACCTATTGAAAGCTGGACGATAGACGATGACTGCAGTTCCTTTAGTCGCCTCCAGATCTTTCTCTATTCGAATGTTGATAAGTAGAGAAATGGCATCCAGAAATACTATAGCTTCCATTCTTACCTGAATGCCACAACTTTTATGTATTTAATCACCACATTGTCTAAGTTATCAGTCGGTAATAATTGTTTAAATGCAAATAATTCGGTAAGCACCAATACGTCTCTAAGAAGAAATACAAATATCCATTCCCTGTTGCCTTCCCTTCCATACATAAGCCTTACTATGCCGTTTTATTTCGTATAGACCATAATAGAGAAGCAAAATCTTTTAGTTTACCCGCCAGACTGTTTATAACGCTGTCCGTCCCCAACGTTCTGTTTAACCCATTTTACCAATTACCTTGGCAAAACACACCATGAAAGTAACGAGTGCAATAGGTCAACGTAAATTAGCTACTCCAATTTAAAGTTGAAATTGTTTTGGTTACGGGATAAATCTAAGGGTCTTATAACCTTTTGAGTCAATCCCCCTGACACTAATGATGGCGTGTATTTTGCGCTGGAAAGTTGCCAGAGATGTAACTTGTATTCAGGGTCACAGTTTGGAGATCTGGTTGCCATTCAAAGCTTTGTCTCGCCAATGTGAGTGCGCTGGCTGCAGAGGAGGAGGAGGAAGCAAGACATAGGGAGCGGTGGCAATATTCACCTCTTCATTCCTTACGTGTGGAAAATACATTTGTTCTAATCAACATCAATATTAGTCATTATATTTTGTATTAACGAGCAGGTTCGTCAGTTTAATTTTTCCGTCAGCTAAACATGCAGAACATGATGTATTGCTCCTTAAGAAAACATTGATTTGTAAGGATTTACCTGTGATGTTTTGTTTTACATATTAGCACAATGTAAGCCTTTACAAACGAAAATAATTTATTTTAATTTCTTCGGTACGCGTTCTTTGTTCAGATTTTTTTATTTTTCTGACTTTTTTTTTGCTCGCATTATCTCTCCTTCCTAAGTAATTTTTTTTATATATCAATAGGAAACTCCGTTTAACTGCGGCATGTTATTGAAATAGTTCTCGTAACTCTTTTTTTTTGAATGTGTGTGTATTTACTATTTCTGTTTATTATTTTTGTCTGCAGAATCGATCTATTAGCTCTTGGACCCCCGCCTTTCTAGCCAAACTATTTTTCCTCTATTATATCTACTACATATATTTTTCGCTTACACACGGACACACGCACACATCCCCAGGAAGCAGCCCGTAGCAGCTGTCTAACTCCCAGGTATCCTTTTTCTGCTAGGTATCAGATGAATCAGGGTGAAAGAAACTCTGCCCATTTATTTTCCGCCATCGCCGGAGATCGAACCCGGACCCCTAGAATTACGAGTCCCAAGAACTGTCCACTCAGCCACAGGACCCCAAGTGTGTGTATGTGTGTGTGTGTGTGTACTCACCTAGTTGTGCTCACCTAGTTGTGCTTGCGGGGGGTTGAGCTCTGGCTCTTTGGTCCCTCCCAGGCTGTGAGTGTACTGTACTTACCTAAATATACTCATCATATTGTTCTTAATGTTACGACTTTAATCCCTCGTTTTTCTTACCAAGTTTGCCTTCAATAACATACAAACAAAGAAAACAGCCGAAGGGCCTCAGGCTCACGCGAGACAGCTTCTAGTCATATCCAGATTGTGAAGGACGTTAACTTCACTGACTTCTTCGCCTAATGTACTGTGCTTATTGGCACTACTAACACTGAAAAAATTTCATTTTGACTTCACTGGTTCATTTGTCCCTCCATTTTTCATCTATGACTCAGCTGTTCTCAGCTTTGAATAATGGTTCTTTTGTCTATTTTGAAAGTCCCCCATTAGAACCTTGGATGTCGTCATGTTCTCAATATTTATACTCAACACCTGTGTGATGAAGTCCAGTTTCCCCTACATAGTTGAAACCTTTCAGCTCAGGAACAAGCCATATGACAAATATTTTGACTATTTCTAGATTCGACCTTTTGCAGGCGAGGCTTTTTTGAAGGGGCTCTGTTTTAAAAAATGAGTCTCATATAGGTTGTGGATAGATCCCAGAAAACTACCGTGTGCTCAATTTCTGAAAACAACAAGAACAATTGCGACTTTAGCATATGCTGCTGACGCCATTCTGTCAATGTGTGCTTCTGGCATTGGGTTTGAGGTCGTGTTTACTCCCAGATCTTTCGTCTATTATGAAGCCACTTTCAGACCACTTTTGGTGTGTGTCCAAGAGTCATTTGCATGGAAATACAATCCATTCCTTCCCTGACTTTTCACATTATTTTGGCATCATTTGCAAGCTTTGTTATGAAGGAGCCGGATTGTGATGTCAAGTCGCTAGCATAGAAAAGGGGAGGGTGCCCCATTGGCGCATCGCTTGCTCCACTTTAATACCTCTGCAGCCATTGAAACCCTTCTCGAAGTATTCTCACTCACTTTAGGATTCTTCCCTATACACGAGCCTCCTTCCCCTAGCTCGAGGAATCTTTATGCTGAGCAGTATCAAATGCTTTCCAGCATTTGTGGAATGTACAGTCTATTTATCTGTCTCGTTTGATATCTGTGATTTAATGTTGAACTCTTATATACATTTGTCTTCGTACTGATGTTTGGAGAAAAGTGTATCAGTTCTCATTGTCCTGTAAACGTGCTTCAGATTACTTTCTAGTAACTTGCTGGTGATGCTTGTTAGCGATTCTGTCTATACTTCAGCATCTCTTATCTCCCTTTTTTTAAGGATATTGTAAAAAAAATTCAATGATCTGGAAATGCTCCCTTTACTAGAAAGAAATAAAAACTTTAGCAAGGAGTCAACGGAGCGCTTTCGCTGCCTCCTTTAATATTCAAGGTGATAACTTGTCTCGCTTTACATCCTTTGTTGCTGAAGTTGTTTCCTTACTTCTGACGTCAATAGTACTTCAGTGAATCTGCCTTAACGTGATGGCCGCTCTCATGGGGCGCTTCTCTAGTGACACATCAGGTCCCAGTTTCCAGACTTCCTGGAGGCTTTTGTTAAGATCTTCACATCTGATCTATCCTCTGATCTACGATCATTCGATCTACCAGCATCCAATCCTCTGATCTACCAGCATTTGATCCTCTGCTCTACCAGCATCTGATGCCCTGCTCTACCAGCATCTGATGCCCTGCTCTACCAGCATCTGATGCCCTGCTCCACCAGCATCTGATGCCCTGCTCTACCAGCATCTGATGCCCTGCTCTACCAGCATCTGATGCTCTGCTCTACCAGCATCTGATGCCCTGCTCTACCAGCATCTGATGCCCTGCTCTACCAGCATCTGATGCCTTGCTCTACCAGCATCTGATGACCTACTCTACCAGCATCTGATGCCCTGCTCTACCAGCATCTGATGCCCTGCTCTACCAGCATCTGATGCCCTGCTCTACCAGCATCTGATGCCCTGCTCTACCAGCATCTGATGCCCTACTCTACCAGCATCTGATGCCCTGCTCCACCAGCATCTGATGCCCTGCTCTACCAGCATCTGATGCCCTGCTCTACCAGCATCTGATGCCCTGCTCTACCAGCATCTGATGCCCTACTCTACCAGCATCTGATGCCCTGCTCTACCAGCATCTGATGCCCTGCTCTACCAGCATCTGATGCCCTGCTCTACCAGCATCTGATGCCCTACTCTACCAGCATCTGATGCCCTGCTCTACCAGCATCTGATGCCCTGCTCCACCAGCAAATGCCCACTTTTATCTCCATCAATGCCCTCTGTTTCCTATTTACTGACCAGTTTCAAGAGAGTAATGGCACACTTGAATCACCCAACGTTACGAGACAATGGTCATCTGTTGCTCCCACACTGACGTATGTGGCATAACCTCTCCAAGTAAAGGCTATGACAGAAGTTGCAACACGAGTTACTGTGCAACTTTAGTCAAGTATTAGGTGGATATATCCGAATATTTGAGGCAATGGTAGGAAAATATCAATTGAAAACAACTTCAGTACCTTGGAGGGTTCTATTTTTATACACACCGCCAACTGAAAATCGACGTTCGCATTACAGGGTTGTTTATTGACAGCGACAGAAAGCTTTAGTAAGTAGTTCACGTGGCAATAAAGGAAAGGGTATTATAGGGGACTGTATTATGATGCATGAGGTAAGTGGAGTCCTAAAATACCAACTAGCGCAATGCGAAAGTCGTGCGATACCCTCTAATTGTCGCGTGCGTCATTCGTAGGGCATGCAAGACCCACCAACAGTGACTTGCGTCATTAGTAGGCTACGCAAGACCCACCAACAGTGACACGCATCATTCGTAGGGCACGCGAGTCCCTCCAACACGCCTCACACGAAGGTCGTGTCAAAGAACAATACGCATCGTTCGAAAGTCAATACCTGACATAAATCTCTCCCCCGCTGTGACGATGCTTCAGGCTCACGCCAGCCCTTCACTCACCTAATACTCCTCTTATTCATCGAAGAACAATACCCGAGTGTTTGCGTTACTTATGAGTTCACAGGAATGAGCTACGGCTCCTGAGCCCTGCCTTACCCGCCATTAATCATCAAAATGCTATAATTCCACTGCTGCCTTTCTTGCCATATTTCCTTTTAACATTGTGGATGGATATTTGGTTTATCTGTTATAACTTATTCCATTCAAAAAGTTTCACTTACACTGAAAATTATCCTTGCATTCCGGTGGCTCATCTTCGTGTCTAGTTTCCATGCTTGTCTTCTGGTTTTATTCATGTGGAACCTAAATATTCAGTCTACTTTGCAAATAGTATTAACCATAAATATTATGAATGTCTGGATCATGTCTCCTGTACTCTCACATTCATAACAGCCTTAATTTCAGTTAATTCTTCAGCCTGTCACCGTAGGCCATCTCTTTATATTCTGGGACTACTCTGGAAGCAAATATAGCATTTTATCGATTTTTTCCTGTGTTTTTAGATAGGGGTTACATGCAGGTGCTGCGTATTCCAACACTGACTGGACGTGCGCACTCGTCTAGTTGTACTGACTTAGTTGTGCATGAGGGGTTGAGCTTCAGCTCTTTGGCCCCACCTCTCAACTAAGTTGAGTGCTTGTCTGTGTAATCACCTAGTTGTACTCTCCTAGTTGTGTTGCGCACAACAAGTGCATGTGTGTGTGGGGGGGAGGGGGGGGGAGTGTGTGTGTGAGTGTGTGTGTGTGTGTGTGTGTGTGTGTGTGTGTGTGTGTGTGTACGCACCTAATTGTACTCACCTAATTGAGCTTGCGGGGATTGAGCTTTGTCTCTTTGGTCCCGCCTCTCAACTGTCAATCAACTGGTGTACAGATTCCTGAGCCTACTGGGCTCTGGGCTCTATCATATCTACATTTGAAACTGTGTATGGAGTCAGCCTCCACCACATCACTTCCTAGTGCATTCCATTTATTAACTACTCTGACACTGAAAAAAATTCTTTCTAACGTCTCTGTGGCTCATCTGGGTACTAAGTTTCCACCTGTGTCCCCTTGTTCGTATCCCACCGGTGCTGAAGAGTTTGTCTTTGTACACCCTGTCAATTCCGCTGAGAATTTTGTAGGTGGTTATCATGTCTCCCCTTACTCTTCTGTTTTCCAGGGATGTGACGTTCAGCTCCTTTAGCCTCACCTCGTAGCTCATTCCTCTCAGTTCCGGGACGAGCCTGGTGGCATACCGCTGAATCTTCTCTAACTTTGTCTTGTGTTTAACTTGGTATGGACTCCAGGCTGGAGCTGCATACTACAGGATTGGTCTTACATAAGTGGTATACAGGGTCCTGAACGATTCCTTACACAAGTTTCTAAAGGCAGTTCTTAGGTTGGCCAGTCTAGCATATGCCGCTGATGATATTCTTTTGATGTGGGCCTCTGGGGACAGGTTCGGTGTGTTATCAACCCCAAGATCTTTCTCTCTATTTGACTCTTGCAGGATTTCACCTCCCAGATGGTACTTTGTGTTCAGCCTCCTGCTCCCTTCGCCTAATTTCATTACCTTACACTTTCCTGAGTTGAACTATAGCAGCCCTTTTCTAGACTATTCCTCCAGTTTGTCCAGGTCATCCTGTAGTCTCTGTCTATCTTCATCCTTCTTGATTCTTCTCATAATTTTTGCATCATCAGCAAACATTGAGAGGAACGAGTCTATACCCTCCGGAAGATCGTTTACATATATTAGAAACAGGATGGGTCCAAGTACTGAGCCCTGTGAGACTCCGCGGGTGACATCTCGCCACTCTGATGTCTCCCCCCTCATCGTTACTCGCTGTTTTCTGTTGCTTAAGTACTCCCTTATCCACTGGAGCACCTTCCCTTTTACTCCTGCCTGTTGCTCCAACTTTTTTAACAGCCTTTTATGGGGAACTGTGTCAATGGCTTTCTGGCAGTCCAGGAAAATGCAGTCGGCCCACCGTTCTCTTTGCTGCCTGGTCATAGAATTCTATTAGGCTTGTGAGGCACGATTTACCATCCCTGAACCCATGTTGGTGGTACGTTACAAAGTTATTTCCCTCCAGATGCTCTACTAGCCTTTTCCTCACGATCTTCTCCATCACCTTGCATGATATACAAGTTAGGAAAACTGGCCCGTAGTTCAGTACCTCTTGCTTGTCATCTTTCTTGTATATTGGGACTACGTTAACTGTCTTCCAACTTTCTGGTAAGTCTCCTGTTTCCAGTGACCTGTTATACACCATAGAGAGTGGCACACATAGTGCTTCTGCACCTTCCTTTAGTATCCATGATGAGATTCTGTCAGGCCCAACAGCCTTTCTCACATCCAGCTCCAGCAGACACCTTTTGACCTCATCACTGGTGAGGTCAAATTCCTCGAAGGTTTCTTGGTTGTGTGTGTGTGTGTGTGTGTGTGTGTGTGTGTGTGTGTGTGTGTGTGTGTGTGTGTGTGTGTGTGTGTGTGTGTGTGTGTGTGTGTAATCACCTATTTGTGCTTGAAGGGGTTGAGCTTTGGCTCTTTGGTCCCGCCTTGTGTGTGTACTCACCTAGTTGTGTTTGCGGGGGTTGAGCTCTGGCTCTTTGGTCCCGCCTCTCAACCATCAATCAACAGGTGTACAGGTTCCTGAGCCTACTGGGCTCTATCATATCTACACTTGAAACTGTGTATGGAGTTAGCCTCCACCACATCACTTCCTAATGCATTCCATTTGTCAACCACTCTGACACTAAAAAAGTTCTTTCTAATATCTCTGTGGCTCATTTGGGCACTCAGTTTCCACCTGTGTCCCCTTGTGTGTGTGTGTGTGTGTGTGTATGTGTGTGTGTGTGTGTGTGTGTGTGTGTGTGTGTGTGTGTGTGTGTGTGTGTGTGTGTGTGTGTGTGTGTGTGTGTGTGTGTGTGTGTGCGCGCGCGTGCGCTTGTGGGAATGATCATCGTCTCCAGAGTCCTCCTTCCATTTTCTACTTCTTACTGTAAACCAGTCAGTTTAAGTAATTTCGTGCTACAAAAATAGCATAAGACAACCCAAGTAGTTGACAGTAATACACACGCCGTTATCTTTTTTATTTTTCCACCAGAAAAAGATTTTTGTCTGTTTCAGGTTTCGTTTATATTTTTTCCTTACTTGACTCCTGGCAGCACTACCGCTTATTCCACAAGCAACCATCACCCTTACCTTGCCCTTGATTCATATGAAATCTAACAGCCACTTGTCAAAGCCTTTTGAAGTATGTTCATATTTTTCCAGTCGCAATATGAAAATAAATGAAGCCCTCACACCGTACTTAATTTTAAAATTTTACATGTATTGAATGTTGAAATTCTTTGTATGATGATTATGTCATAAGAAATGATAGAGATGGTGCTTAAATTATCTGTAATACATATCAGTGAATCCAAACGAGTTTAAAGAGATCACTGAACCCGTACTACTGTGACAGTTCACAGTCGAGGCAGAAACCGTGCTACTGTGACAGTTCACAGTCGATGCAGAAGCGGTGCTACTGTGACAGTTCACAGTCGTGGCAGAAGCGGTGCTACTGTGACAGTTCACAGTCGAGGCAGAAGCCGTGCCACTGTGACAGTTCACAGTGGAGGCAGAAGCCGTGCTACGGTGACAGTTTACAGTCGAGGCAGAAGCCGTGCTCCTGTGACAGTTCACAGTCGAGGCAGAAGCCGTGCTACTGTGACAGTTTAGAGTCGAGGCAGAAGCCGTGCTCCTGTGACAGTTTACAGTCGAGGCAGAAGCCGTGCTACTGTGACAGTTCACAGTCGAGGCAGAAGCCGTGCTACTGTGACAGTTCACAGTCGAGGCAGAAACCGTGCGAATATTATCTGCCAGGTATGAAGTCCGTTGCTAATTAGCGCTGGAGGAAAGAAGAGGCAACATTTTTTTGCACAACGCTGAATAAGCGAAGGATATTTTTTTCTGCTCGAGGAGATAAACTATTTCGGCTCATCTTTATTAATGAGGACACGTGTATCGGGTGGTGAAAGGTAACATGTGTGGTTGAAACTTTGGCTGTTGGGTTTTGGGAATTTTTTTAGGAGACTGGTGTTACCACATGGATATGTTGGCGGCTATTTATGCAAAGTGTCTTTGGGGAGGGGGCAGACATGTTCTTAATGGAATATATTTTGTATGTGATGAGTGAACGTTTACCGAACAGCTATGGGATTGATGTGTTCAACTGAGTTTAACGTTCACACTAACTCCTTTTCCATGACTTCCTTTTATAGTCTCGGTTCACCACCGAGAAGTGTTCCTTCTTCCAGACACACTTATTCCTCTATTTGACCACACTCCCATCATTTCCAATAGTCCTTACTAATCCCTGGCCCCCATGCGCCATCCGCAAACCTCTCCATAAGACCTGAAACCATTCACCATCCTAATTCCTATTCCTTGTTCCAGCAACCACCCTCAACCTCTCCTATCACCTCCTTCATCTTTAGCTCCATACACAAACTGCCTTCAGCTCCTACATCCCATCTCCGCCATGGCAGCTTCACCCACTGTAACACATAAGAAGACTCCGTCAAGAACATCATAGAGCCAATATACAATTGCTCCGGAATCCACAGAACGAAAAAAAACATGGAACCAAAGACACTAGTGATGGGGACTTCAGTCATGGGAGGAAACTTTGATAATTAAAAACACCGAGGAAGGAAAGAATCCTTGGAGGTTATATGAATATGATACAGACAGAGGAGAGGAATTTTCTAACCGAATATGTTAGAAAGAATATAATAGCAATAGAAGGCCTTCCAACCACACGCTTGACGTGATTTCTAAACAAAATGAGACAAACATAGCAGATATGGACTTTCAACTGCCCCACCTCCCCCTTGGGATTATCAACAGGGTTGTTAACCTTTAAAACTGTAATGTAACTCCCAGAATAGGCTGGGCAAAGGGGTGAATCGGAAGAGTGAAAACCAGGCTGTCATAACTGGAAGAATGGGAATGAGGTTATAACAAGAGAAAACAGTACGTAGGGAAGGGAAGGCTACTTCCAACTTCTGAAAAAAAAGGTGAAAGACTAAAGAGTGGACATCTCGAGATCTATCAAGAGGCAGACGTCAGCAGAATACAGAGTGCAGCATGTGCCACCCTGGCCAAAGTCCGGTTATCCTTCGTGAAACTTGGACAAAGATCCCTTCCACGCTCTCTATATACATATTTCGTGAGACTTATTAGTGAGAATGCGGTCCCAGCATGGAACCCCGACCTAAAGAAACACAAAGAAAAATTTGGAAAGGGCTAAAAATATGCGACTATGCTCGTTCCTGAGTTATAGGCGCGGAGCTATGAAGGAAGATAGAGGGAACTATACCTCACTACATTTGAGGGAAGAAGGAATAGTGGAGATATGATAGCGACGTACAAAATATTAAGGAGAATAACAAAGTAGATACAGAAACAATGTTCAAATTAAGGAACAGGAGAGCGAGAGGACACCATTTGATAACTGGAAACACAGATGAGCCACAAGGATGTCAGAGCGAGAACTTTTTCAGTCGTAAACTTGAGGAACGAACCAAATGAAAAACTCGACAAAGCTGATTCGATTCACATCCATAAATGTGAACATAAAGAAACCCGAGTGAAAGGAGTGAACAAATGAACAAATGATTGAACTCTGAAGGGCGGAGCAGATGCTGGACCCTGCAAGCTCAGCTAGATGAGTACGCACCCACACGCACACATGAGTACGAGGAGGGGGGGGGGCCTTTCGGCTGAATATATATCGCTCGGGGGGTCGTAGTTCTAAGGGCCCGGGTTCGACTCCCAGCCGAGGCAGAAACAAATAGAGTTTCCTTCAAGCTAATGCACCTTTTCCCCTAGCAGTAAAAAGGTACCTGGGAGCTAGACAGCTGCTACGGGATGCCTCCTGAGGATGTGTGTGTGGGCATGTGTGTGTTAGAGAGAAATATATATGTAGTAGACAAAATAGAGGAAAATAGATTGATTAGAAAGGCGGGATCCAAGAGCTAATAGCTCGATTCTGCTGGCAAAAATAGTAAATACAAATAGTAAACACACACACACACACACACACACACACACACACACACACACACACACACACACACACACACACACACACACACACACACACACACACACACACGGGGGCCAGGTAGCCTGGTGGATAGCGCGCAGGATTCGTAATTCTGTGGCGCGGGTTCGATTCCCGCACCCGGCAGAAACAAATGGGCAAAGTTTCTTTCACCCTGAATGCCCCTGTTACCTAGCAGTAAATAGGTACCTGGGAGTTAGTCAGCTGCCACGGGCTGCTTCCTGGGGTGTGTGTGTGTGTGTGTGTGTGGTGTGGGAAAAAAAAGTAGTTAGTGTAGTTAGTAAACAGTTGATTGACAGTTGAGAGGCGGGCCGAAAGAGCAAAGCTTAACCCCCGTAAAATACAACTAAGTGAATACAACTAAGTGAATACACACACACACACACACACACACATCCTGGAGTATGCGGCTCCAGCATGGAGTCCCTATCTAGTCAAGCATAAGACTAAACTGGAAAAGGTTCAAAGGTTTGCCACCTGACTAGTACCCGAGCTGAGAGGTATGAGCTACGAGGAGCGACTGCAGGAATTAAACCTCACTTCGTTGGAAGACAGAAGAGTCAGGGGGGACATGATCACCACATTCAAGATTCTCAGGGGAATCGACAGGGTTGATAAAGACAGGCTGTTTAACACAAGGGGCACACGCACTAGGGGACACAGGTGGAAACTGAGTGCCCAAATGAGCCACAGAGATATTAGAAAGAACTTTTTTAGTGTCAGAGTGGTTGACAAATGGAATGCATTAGGAAGCGATGTGGTGGAGGCTGACTCCATACACAGTTTCAAGTGTAGATATGATAGAGCCCAATAGGCTCAGGAACCTGAACACCTGTTGATTGACGGTTGAGAGGCGGGACCAAAGAGCCAGAGCTCAACCCCCGCAAGCACAACTAGGTGAGTACTACTAGGTGAGTACACACACACCTATGCATATTAGAGGACGTCAATTCCCACAACTCTGCGTCTCACGCTCCATTAACACGCGCACCCACGCAAAAAAAAAAAAAAATTGCCCTCAAGCTCTGTGTAGTCCATAACCATATATACTGCTGGGCGACTTTTACTGCAGTGTTTGTAATTACAGCATGATGAGCTAGGTATCTGGGGCTCGCCATTACCGCCACTGTATTCCCAGGAGAAATTAGCACACACATGCAGGCTAGCCAATTACGCTGAGAACCGAGTTGTATTATACAGCGATAAAATAGATGTTGTTATGTCTAATCTATGGGACCAAATATTCTCACGCACGTGAATACCACACACACATACATTTATATCCAAAGAAAATCGATACAAACACACATATATATAGTTCACCACTCGATAACAAGCTGACTGTAATGGGAAGAATGGACTGTATTATCATAGACTACCAGAACATCTTTGCTATAGCCTCCTACAGGAGAAAAAAAATACGAAAAAATAAAGCAGCATAGAGGAGCAGCTGAAGGTATAAGTAAGAAGAAAGAGACTAACGGTAAATAAAATGGTCTGTGAATGACGAGGAAATATATTAAAAATTAATAACAAGAGGACAACAAGGTTTGATCCTGTGACTCAGTAATTTATGTAAATGACCTTCCCATAAAATAATCCATTCTGACAAGAAAACACAAACAGAATTTTTAGATGAAAAGAACCGTGAAGCTTGCGACATATCGAGAGTACCATCAGAAGCCATTGTATTTATTCTTTATGATACCCGCAGACAATACGAAGCTACCAAATAATAACAGAATCACTTGTACAGCATCATACAAGAAGTTAGCATTCATTGCAATTATAGCCTTTAGAAATCACACACGAGGCAATCATTCATAAGAAGGAATAATGGACAGCCTACATGTACAGTTCACGTAGGCTGTTCATAAGAACAGCCTACGTGAACTGTACATCAACTACGTGAACAAACTATACGTAAGATCAACCTTCAAGACTCATTACTAATATACGTAAGGACAGCCTTGATGAACCGTACGCGAAGCTATCATTTACAACACAACTTTTAAGAACCTTGAGCAAACCTAGTATACATAAGCAGATGATACATAAGCAGTATACATAAGAACAGCCTCTAAGAATCATACGTGAAGCTACTACACACTATCTTTTCGGACCCATAAAGGAACGAGCATAGATATAAAACCAATCTTCAAAAAATCAACACAAGGAAATATTGAACGTAATCTACATCATCTATGTAAGACCTTCGTTATCGTGTATCTTCAAATCCAAGTCAGTCAGAGAAAGAAAATTATCTGTTAATATATCTAAGCGCGATACTGGCAGTGCAAATAAACAGACTGTTCAATCCAGTTAAAAGTTGAACGTGTGAAACATAGGTAGAGACCTCTGAGACCGACTGAGACATGGATGAGATAGCCGTCTGAGAACATCCTGCGCATGGGTTACAATCCTCATTATGACCCTTGTGGATTTGTTCAGACAGTAGATATGTCAAGATTCTGTTTAGTGTGCGAATACCAGACATGTGAGAAAAGCTCGAGGGGATTAGTGGAGGGCGGAATGGGGTGGAGACATGCATACGACATTGAAGATTTTTTAAGGCAGTGAACTTTACCAAAAGGTTTAACATGCTCAGTGTTAAGAGAGAAGACAAAGTTGGAAAAATGGAAATTCAGTTGAGCCATTAGCATACAAGAAAGCATTTCTTCTGTGTATGAATTCTGAGCAAGTCAGCTGAACTGAAAATGAAAAGATACATCTATAGATTCAAGACCGATTTGATAAACAGCAAGTTGGTCAGGAGCAATTGTACTAGACGACTAATGCGAGCAGAATCATCGCATTAAACTATGCAGCCTCCCCTCGCTACATTAGCTATATTAGCTACCACATGTAGGTGAGAACACACACATTCAAGCGTACACGTACACGCTCCCTAGACTCATGCCCACTATATAGGTGATATTTCTGGCCAGGAAGCCGGAGCGAGAGAGTTATAGACCCACTGTGCTGGAGGGTATTGGAACAAGAGGTCTAGCTGTATATCCCAACACTAACCAACCAAACCCTGAACGCTCTATCCTTGGCTACAGTGTCCCCCGCTGTTCCCTCTTACATTCTCCTGTACCTATTCGAATGCTCTAACTCTAACCAAACTCTCATAGGTAAGAGGTTACGCCAAATCACATCAATTTGTTTCTTCCTTTTTTTTGCGTTCATACGAAGTCATTACTTGTGCATGAATATATTTAGGTTCAATTACCTTAAGTTTAATTATACTCGCTGCCCCTACTCAAACAGGCCTCGTGTGCATTATAATGACTCAACCCATCACCTCGAAGGGTAACGACCTCCATTACAGCTACAGGGAACAGTGGATTAACCAGATTTATTGTTATTACAGTATGACCAAAAACATATTTACCTCAATATGTTTCTCTGTTTCTGGCTAATTGTCTATATTTATTATTTGTGTTGAAATTAAGACCTCGGGGTAGGTACAAAGGCCGGCTAGGTTATTGACAGCCTTGCATTACTCAGAACACAACACTCCAAGCCAGTTTCTGCTGGGTGTCCAGGAGTGGACAGCCTGAAAGAACAGGGAATGGTAAATATTTCAACCTCGACATTCACCTCTCACTTTATATATTGAGTTTACTGTTATTTCTATTTTCTCTTTTTTTTTACGCGATTTGCTAATGGTCCAAAACGGAGCGAAACGTCGACACTCCCATTATTTTCAGATGTGCGAGTTGCGTGTCTAACTGAGAACACTTCTGTTCTTTGACCAGGGGAGAACAGGGTGATGGAAAGTTGCCCATGCGTGTTTGTTCTTCATGCCTGGGCCCGACCCAGTGTGCTAATTACAAAACAACCAGTATGTCATGGGCTGGACGGCAGAGCGACGGTCTCGCTTCGTGCAAGTCGGCGTTCAATCCCCACCCATCCAAGTGGATGGGCACCAATTCTTCCCCCTCCCCCCTTCCTATCCCAAATTCTTATCCTGACCCCCTCTCCAGTGCAATATAGTCGTAATGGCTTGGCGCGTTTCCCTCATAGTTCCCTTCCCTTCCCTCATTTCATTGTATCTTGTTCTTAGTGATTGGTTAATCAATGTAATACAATGAATCAATCCAAGCCACAAATTCCAGAGAAGTTGATTGATACTTGGCTTAAGATCTATCTACCACCTGAGGGTTATTAAGGTCACCACAAAAGTTTACTAATAGCTGGAGTATACATTAGTCCTGAACATCGTCCAGGGCTATAAGTAAACTCTCAGCGTATGTATACCAGGAAGTGGACTTCATACCTATGTGTACATATTCCTTCTTGCTACTTAAGTGAACTGGATCGACAACACAAATAGTATTATATATATATATATATATATATATATATATATATATATATATATATATATATATATATATATATATGTATATATATATATATATATACATATATATATATATATATATATATATATATATATATATATAAATATATATATATATATATATATATTATATAATATATATATATATATATATATATATATATATATATATATATATATATATACATATATATATATATATATATATATATTATATATATATATATGTATATATATATATATATATATATATATATATATATATATATATATATATATATATATATATATATATATATTCCGGCAGCTGTATTGCGAATCCTACAACCAAGCCTGAACCAAGAGGTGAACTGGTTACCTTGCTCCCTGATGATAATTGTTCATCACAATTACATTAGTGTAAATGTCAATTTAGACATTACATGAGCGAGAGGAACACTGCCACACATGCACACTGACAAACCAGGCAATTCATTCAGCGTTTTAGCCATGGTCAATGACCCAACCTCACCCGGGTAATTTCCTCTGCCATTTCCGCATCGAAATTCCTCTCTTCGTGTTGATAAACAGCAAACCCGATTGGAAGTGAAGATGGTTATTACATTTCAGAGGCATTTTTCTCTTTCGAGATGACACATTTTTGGGGGAGGATGGTTTTTGTTTGGAATGGTTGTTGATCAAGCGATATTTGGTCATACTTGATGAAGTACGCTGCAGTAATGGTTATGCAATGCAATTGAAAAAAATTGTTTCGGTTTTATTGAATAACAAATGTTCACACGAATGAATTCGTCCACCTTGCGTTTAAATGCTGGAGGCTACAGCTCTACTACACACTATCTTCCTCATTGTAGCCATCTTCACAACCCTCAACCCTTCAGCACAATAATATGAACAATCTCGTGGCAGTAATCATCTTCACTACCTGGGCTCCTCCGGGTTCCCTTCTTCGAGCCCTTCATGGAGTTACAGGGGGTTCCGGACCCCTGTGGATTCCACTTTGGCCCATTGGACACTTAACTCTTCTGAGAAGCAGGACCGCCACCTGGTGTCCACATTGCTCACCTGTGCTGCCGTCGAATAATGACCTGGACTGCACAATATTTTCGCCCGGCTGGAAATGGTTATTAATGAGGTAAATGCACAGGGGATGGGAGGGGACACGACTACAACGAAGCCGTCACTCAGACCCTCAGCCTAATCTTCCAGCAAACGTAGGTGATCGCCATGAGTCTGAGTTACTCTGGTCTATAACCTGCATATCTCGTCCGCAAAGTTTTTCCCCCATAAAGCTTTGCGGTGAAACTCATAAGTTGATTCTTGAGTTCATCCAACTAAAACGTTATAACTTCGGGCAAATCCTCAATTTATTGTAGCCACAAATCAGCACATGCCCCCCGCACCACGGTACAGGCTCCAGTGACGCCACCTGCGGCAGGCAGGCGTTCCCCCCACGTCACGTGACCTCGGGTGGCTTCCTCTTTGGTCATGTCCTTCCATCCCCGGGAATTTCGGTGTCGCTGCCTGCGAGCGATTCGTGACAGAAAAGCTCTCTCCTCGGGACGGAAAGTTCTGCTATCATTTTCCAAAAAGTCTAAATAGACTCTTCCTGCTCCTCCGTCCTATCCTAAATCCTTATCCTGACTCCCTTCCAAGGGCTTTATAGTCGTAATGGCTTGATGCTTTCACCTTATAACATCCACCTTCCCTCCCTCCCCAAGATTAAAACAGAAAAAAATATCAAAATTAGACTTCTTGCCTCCCTCTAAGCGTAATCAAACAAGTCTTGGGTACATCTGTGTACAGAAGGAGAATTACTCTTGACAAAGGTTAAGTGGCGTGTCTGGTGATGATAAATGTAACACTATTTTATTTTAAAACATTTTCAAATAAAGTATTATTTAAACTGTTTAAGCATTTCCCTTTCTTATAACGAGACAGACAAGTCAGACACACACACAGACAGACGCAAAGACAGACAGACGCACACACACACAGTGACAGACAAAGAGGCAAGATTGACAAACAGGCTCAGACAGAGAGACATACATACAGTAGATAGATGAATGGATGTATAGATGGAAACATAGATGAATAGATAGACTGATAGATGGATAGATAAATGGATAGACTGACGGATAGATAGATGGACGAACAGATTGTTATAGATGAATGAACAGATGTATAGATAATAGATATAGACGGATGAATAGATGGACGGATAGATGGATTGATAGACATGTGTGTCCTCTGGTTCACCACTGTCAAGACCAATAGTCGGGGTAATGGTTGGTGAACCAAATGAACTCGTCAAAACAAGCAATAATTCTGTAAAATCTCTGAATTTAGCCATAAATACTTGTTTGGTTTCCCCTTTAACTTTATCAGGACGTCAGAGGGGGCTTCTATAATCATGTTTTTTCAGCGAGGACCCGCCCGTCCTCTACCTGCAGATGGTCAATAACCCACACGTGGGAAATCCAATTAATATCCACTTTCAGGGCTGGTCTGTTTGCCTCCAGGCTTAATTAATACGAGGCTTCTTGGCATAAAGATTTGGTAATGCTGTTCGTCTCTTGAGGGTTACTAGCGGGTATTTTCACTTGAGGGTTACTAACAGGTGTTTTCACTTTAGTGTTACGAACAGGTGTTTTACCGCCGTTTGTTTGCCTTACAACATTGGCGTACAAAGTCTCGTCAACTGTGAATAAATATTTTGCGTACTCGTAATAACAAAGAGTAGGAATACATCTTCATTGTCTTTATCAATGATCTCATGCAGTGTGGAAGAGAGTGAGATATTAAGGGATAGGAAACAACCATTTTGCTTCGAGGATCACGATGGATATAAGAGAGAGAAGAGCAACAGTCAAACAGGCATTAATAAAGCCACGTTGACCAGAGCACACACTAGAAAGTGAAGGGACGACGACGTTTCGGTCCGTCCTGGACCATTCTCAAGTCGATTGTGAATCTCACAATCGACTTAAAACGGACCGAAATGGACGGAGGGACGGACCGAAACGTCGTCGTCCCTTCGCTTTCTAGTGTGTGGTCTGGTCAACATACTTCAGCCATGTTATTGTGACTCATCGCCTGCATAATAAAGCCACCTTCGACAAATCCGTACACCCCTCCCCCCTTCTCCCTCTCCAAGGAATAAACTCCTCGCATCTTTCTCGGAAAAAAAGAACTCTAGAGAGATACATTTTTCTCTGGTTTACTCCCCAATATTGACAATGCTGTCAGGTGTGTTAGTCGGGCATTATGCGGCCTCACTATAGGCACCTATATCACCCACACGTCAAGGGCAGAGTATATCATTCTCTTTGTTACATATTTTCTCATGTAGCGAGAAAATGTGTAAATTATTAAGAGCTTGAAACATCTCGTCGTGTTTGTTGGAGGATATTATAAATACTGAAGGATGGACACTCAAAGA
>WNGS01004511.1:7216412-7226412 GCA_020271785.1 Procambarus virginalis
TTTATTATATTTACTGTTAATATTATCATGTGTTCGCTTCTTGCAGATCGGCTTTCAACATTTCAATTTCAATTTCAATGCCCGACCGTCCTAGAGGTTGTTCATCGTTTGTTTTCTCCGTCCTGTCCTGAATGCTTGTCCGCATATCCTTTTCAAGTGTTATATAGTGGTAACAGTTTAATACTTTCTCCTGATAATTACCTTACCATATGGTGTTGTGTCTCTCCTGCACGTCACATGATGCAAACTCATGCGTCCACTGTCACTCCTTCGCCAAGATACTGACACAAGACACATGAGTTCAATCCTGTATCATTTGGCATTATACTGAAACTGCGTGTTCACTAAAACGTCCATCTCTCACACCTAGCTACACACTGAGAGTCAGTATCAGTCATGGCTCCCAAACCATAATATTAACCGTAGGTGTTCACTATGACGTTCGTCTCACACCAAGATACACACACTTGAAGTTCATTACGCCTCCTGCTCCAGCAACATTCTCGTCCATGATTCAGAACACATCATCACCAACAGCCATTTGTGTGTTTACAGAGCTTGACGCCGCCGCAGTTCATCTTCTGGTACCACAACAACAAGATGATCAACTACGACCAGTCCCGGGGAGGGATCACGGTCACCATGGACCACCAGGACCTCACCACCTCCAGGCTCACCATCAACAACGCCAGCCTCAAGGACTCCGGCAACTACACCTGCAACGCAAGCAACATCAAGCCGTCCTCCGTCAACGTGTTTGTCTCTGAAGGTACACCATTATTCACTCTTACTAGAATGGGTATCCGGCTGTGTCCGGATAGCTAAATGTTTGTCTGTTTGTCTGTTTGCTTGTCTATGTCTGATTCTTTGTGTCTGTTTCCTTGTGTGTGTCTCTTTTGGAACATGTAAATTTATGCTTACAAACTGCTGAAAAAAACATTCATTCTTTTCAATTCATTTTACATTTTTGCAGCACACTGTAAAATCGGGAGGCATATTTTAAATGTATGCATTAGTCTTTTCAGACGTAGGAATTATTTTTCCAAGTTGGAATTCATCTTTCCAAGTAAGTATCAATCTTCAAAAGTAGGTATCAATTTTCAAACGTAGGCATTGATTTTCTAACGTATGAATTATCTTCAAAACATTGGCATCAATCTTTCAAACGTAGGCATCAATTTACTAAACGTAGTAACAATCTTCCACACATGGGCATTATTCTTCCAAACGGACATCATTCATTAGAACTTATGAACCAATCATACGAACGTAGGCATCAATCTTCCAAACATTGGCATCAACTTCCAAATGTAGGCAGTCTTACAAAATAGGTATCAATCTTCCTTAGTAGGTATCATCCGCCAAAAGTATGTATCAATCTTCCAAAAGTAGATATGGTTCGGTCTCCCAAACGTAGACATAATCTTCCAACCGTAGGCGTCAATCTTTCAATCGTAGGGAACAATCTTACCAGTCCTTCCAGACGTGGGGTATTAATCTCCGAAAATATACATGAATCATACGAGCGTATGCCAATATAGGCATCAGTCTTCCAAGCGTAGGCATCAATATTACCCGTACAACAATCTTCCCAACCCGGGCATCATTTCTCGAAACATATTCATCGATTTTTACCAAAAGTATGCGTCAATCTCACAGACGTCGGCATTTTTCTTCCAGGTGTAAGCATCATTCTTCCAAACGTATACGTCAGTCTTATGAACGTAGGCGCCCATGTTCCGAACGCTGGCGTCTATCTTCTAAATGCTGGCGTTTATCTTGCAGACGCATTCATCGACTTTCCATATACAGGCATCCATCTTACGAACGAAGGCATCATCTTTCAAATGTAAACATCAATCATCCAAACGTAGGTATCAATCATCCTAACGTAGGCACCAATCTTATAACGTGGGTATCAATCTCACTAGTCTTCATCTTAACCTCCCAGTCTCGGTTATCATGCGCGAAACTGCATTTAATATTCGGCCAAAAGCTCTCTAAATTTTGCCCAGGGCAAAATATGTATATTCTACAAAAGCCTTATGACTTTATCCACCTACAGAAAACAATCAAAAACTACGAATTAAATACCTCTTTTTAATATTATCTCCGTAATAATAATGTAAAGAAAACCTTTAACACCTCTAAAAAGATCTTAGAAGCTCAATTAAAGCTCCTAACGCCGACAGAAAAGCTTTTTGTTCAAAGGAAAACCTTCAGCAACTCTATAAAAATACTTAGTACATCTAGAAAAGCTTTAAATACCTCTAAAATCTAGCTCTGAGCAATCTAGAAATGGCCTTATATGTCTAAGAAATCCTCTGCCCCTCTAAAAACTCATTAACACCCTCTGTAAATCCCTAATTAACTTCCCCCCCCCCCTCAAAAAAAAATTAACACCTCTAGAAATCTCTGAATTCACATTTACGAGAAGAAAAAAACTCGGCATGTTGGCCGGTCCTAGCGGCTAGGTAATATATTCGCAACCAAATATAGCTACCTTCCCTCAGGCCTCCCTTCCACAACCCTAGAACTGGCAGATAGTAAATTACAAATTCGCGGTAATTATGCACGAGCAAATAATGGGGGCGAACTGTGCATTATCAGCTGGTCCATTACCGCCTCTGATGGTGGGAGATCAGGAATAGGTTTATGTGTTTGTTTTCCCTTTAATGATGTAATATAATTTTCCTTCGTATTAGGCTGTTAGTGCGTTGTGTAAATGTCAGTTAGAAACTGTGTGGACTTACATAATTGCATTCACCAGTCTGTGTTCGTTAGGAATGAGCTTAGGCTCTTGAATTCCGCGTCTAAACTTATGTTGTTTCATTCCCCAAAATGTTTGGTAATTCAAATAAATTTACTACTCTAAAATTGTAAAAGTTGTGGTAATATTTCCCACAATTCTCCGTTCTTCGTATAACTCTTCCCCCCCCTCCCCGACTAAATGGTATGTCTTCCTTATGTATTTTGTATGTGGTGGTCTTGTTTCTCCGTTTGAATGGCGTGAGGTTTCACAACTTAATCTCTCCATGATTGTCTCGTTGCGCATCCTATTGTACATTATAGACCCGATTGAAGCTTTACTAGACAGGACATCCGGCTTCTGTCTTGTGTTCTTCCAACTCTCCATCCATTCTCCTACTATTCTACATTTTCCGTATTGTCCCCCTATCTCCTTCTTTCCTCCTCTCCCCTTGATTATCTCCCTCCCTCTACCTCCGACATTATATCTTCCCGCTATCTCTCCACCTTTCCTCCTCTCTTTCCGCTCCACCTTCTTCCACTATCCCTCTACTCCACCTCACCTCCTCGGCCACCCTCTGCACCCGCGTCTCCCAGCCACCCACTCACCGCCCACACACAGTACTTGAAGAGATGTGTTACCCTCCAGGCACCTAAGCATGACGCAGGTCACAGCAGTCATTCAGGTTCCTCCCAAGAGAGAAAGAGAGAGACAAGTACTCACTAGAGTGGTGTGTGCGACGGACAGCTAACCACCCTCCAACCACCACCCTCGGTCACCCTCCCAGGGCCCGCCGATGTTTGTCTCGTCCGCGGGATGGAGGGGACTGCTACAACTGTCCAGGAACCCCTCAGCCAAGAACACGGTCCAGGGAACAATGCACCCAGAGGAACGTGACGGGTTTGTTGCGAAGGTTTTCCGCCTTAGACGCGATGGAACCCTACAGACACAACGGCTGAGAGGGTTCATGGACGATACCTGTAGAGAGAGAGCCCACAGATCCCCTCTCCCCCCCCCCCCCCGGTAGCCCCACACATCCCAGCAAACTTCCTGTCATCAGATGACCTTCTGGGAGGCATCAAAGCATCCACCACCAGAATTCTTCCCCACATTCCTAAAGCAGCGCGCCCATTTGCAGCACGGAAATATACAGACCTGCTCAGGAAAGTGAATGAACAGTGTGCAAATCTTAAGGCCGCGGCCACAATCAAAGCGTGGCATAATTGGCTGCTGTTTGGCAATATTTGCTTATTCGTACATACAAGAGGAGGCAAGTCGCTATCCTCATCTGTGACGACGGCCTGTCATATATACATATATATATATGTATATATATATATATATATATATATATATATATATATATATATATATATATATATATATATATATATATATGTATATATATATATATATATATATATATATATATATATATATATATATATATATATATATATATATATATATATATAACTATAGAACACTTTCCACCAGGAGACTTCCAGCACAGAAGCCTTCCAGCAACTGGCATAACAGTTGCGTCTGAGCGTGGTGCAATGGGTTAAGGCGTTACCTCTTATGCCAGTTGCTGGAAGGCTTCTGTGCTGGCTAGGGTTCGAGTCTCCTGGTGGGAAAGTGTTCTATAGTTGAATAACTACTCTTGCGTGTAGAGTAGTTATGAATGAATATGAATATAATATAATGCAAGAGTAGTGTTTAGGCAAGTTGGGCATATATATATATATATATATATATATATATATATATATATATATATATATATATATATATATATACATATATTTATATATATATATATATATATATATATATATATATATATATATATATATATATATATATATATATATACGTACATAATATATGTGAAAAATTCGACATTTAATGAAAACGTTAGAAAAGGAAATTGAAGGACAAGAAGGAGAAACATAATTTTAAATATATCAGCAGAATAACAAAGCCTTCAGGTGCAGAGGCTCTAATGGATACAGCACTGCAAGAGAGGAACTCAACTTTATATTTCATGAAGGACAGGACCTCTTCATTTGGATACAACACCATGGCTCTCAGCTTTCAAAACACATTGATATTGAACTGTGGAGATAGAATTTCAAAAGGACACTGCATTTAGGTATTTAATGAATTCTTACTTTGTTTGACGCAGCATTAATGGACACAACTGTAAGGGACGCAGCGTTACTGGACACAATAGAAAGGAAGGCAGAGTCAGTGGACACAACAGTAAGGGACGCAGCGTCAGTGGAAAGAGCAGTAAGGGACGCAGCATCACTGGACACAACAGTAAAGGACGCAACATCAATGGGCATAACCGTAAGGGACGCAGCATCAATGGGCATAACAGTAAGGGACGCAACATCAATGGGCATAACAGTAAGGGACGCAGCATCAATGGACACAACAGTAAAGGACGCAACATCAATGGGCATAACCGTAAGGGACGCAGCATCAATGGGCATAACAGTAAGGGACGCAACATCAATGGACACAACAGTAAAGGACGCAACATCAATGGGCATAACCGTAAGGGACGCAGCATCAATGGGCATAACAGTAAGGGACGCAGCATCAATGGCATAACAGTAAGGGACGCAACATCAATGGGCATAACAGTAAGGGACGCAGCATCAATGGACACAACAGTAAAGGACGCAACATCAATGGGCATAACCGTAAGGGACGCAGCATCAATGGGCATAACAGTAAGGGACGCATCATCAATGGGCATAACAGTAAGGGACGCAACATCAATGGGCATAACAGTAAGGGACGCAACATCAATGGGCATAACAGTAAGGGACGCAGCATCAATGGGCATAACAGTAAGGGACGCAGCATCAATGGGCATAACAGTAAGGGACGCAACATCAATGGGCATAACAGTAAGGGACGCAGCATCAATGGACACAACAGTAAGGGACGCAGCATCAATGGGCATAACAGTAAGGGACGCAACATCAATGGGCATAACAGTAAGGGACGCAGCAACAATGGACACAACAGTAAGGGACGCAGCATCAATGGACACAACAGTAAGGGACGCAGCAAGAATGGACACAACAGTAAGGGACGCAGCAACAATGGACACAACAGTAAGGGACGCAGCAACAATGGACACAACAGTAAGGGACGCAGCAACAATGGACACAACAGTAAGGGACGCAGCAAGAATGGACACAACAGTAAGGGACGCAGCATCAATGGACACAACAGTAAGGGACGCAGCAACAATGGACACAACAGTAAGGGACGCAGCATCAATGGACACAACAGTAAGGGACGCAGCAACAATGGACACAACAGTAAGGGACGCAGCAACAAAGGACACAACAGTAAGGGACGCAGCATCAATGGACACAACAGTAAGGGACGCAGCATCAATGGACACAACAGTAAGGGACGCAGCAACAATGGACACAACAGTAAGGGACACAGCATCAATGGACAAAATAGTGAGAAACTCAGATTCAAAGATCAAACCAGCTTAAAGATTCTACACATTACATACAGACATCAACAAATCACGTGAAACATTTTTATAGCAGGACACTGCACTTAGGAAAAATATTACAGAGAACGGCTTAAGACTCAAATCAGAATGGTGGCCGATCAATTCGGAGGATTGAGGAAAGATGGCTGCGCAAGGAGAGTTGGCAACGTATTTGTTGATGGCACCTGAAGGATTTTTGCGAGAATTGCAGATATCAAACGAAGAGAACATGAAATCAGTGTAAGTAGCTGAGGAAGGGAGATGGCTAGACAGATGGCAGCTTTTGAGAGGTGGCAGTGATGTGAATACTGAAAGGAGATTAGCAGCAGGGTGGAATATAAGAAAGAAGTGCAGAATTGCCATAAGTAGAAGCTGAAGGAGGAGAAGATGATGAAAGAAGGGCAGAAGAAGGCAAGAGACTGGAAGGAGGCATCAGGGCGAGATGTGGCGATGTAACGACACATAGCCAGCAGCAGTTGAAGATGGGCAGCGGAGAAGCAGCCTTAGTGTTGAAAATGGCAGTCAGCGGCAGATGGCAGTTAGCGGCAGATAACAGTTAGTGGCAGATGGCAGTTAGTGGCAGATGGCAGTTAGCGGCAGATAACAGTTAGTGGCAGATGGTAGTTAGCGGCAGATAACAGTTAGTGGCAGATGGTAGTTAGCGGCAGATAACAGTTAGTGGCAGATGGTAGTTAGCGGCAGATTGTAGTAGAAGACGAAATAAAAGAGTCGAAAAGCACTGGAATAAAGATTACGGGAGAGCAGTATGACGGTCTGGAAGGTTTCCCACAGGAGGTGATAAAGGTTAATATTTCCCAAGTACTTAAGGACCCTTATCACGGGCCATTATTCCCTGACGTTATTCTCGGTACTCACAGCGACACTTAAGGAGATAACGTAAATTCTAAGGAGCATAACACTTTAGCCAATCTTACCAGCATTAAATGTTACGCAATTAAATGTATAAGTAACACTTTCAATGATACATCTCGATGTTATGATCTTCCGCCTGTCGTACAACGTAGTTCGACGGTGTTTGCTTGTAAATTTAATATGGTTGTAAATTAGTTGTAGTAGGGTAATTCAGCACTGAAGTCAAATAATTGGTGAAAATAATTTGATGACGTAGGGAGAAGTCACTGATGACGTAACAGTAGACGAAGATCCTTTGCAAGTAGAGCAGATATGTCACGTATGTAGCCATAAACTACAATCAATCGCTGGGGGACCTAATAATAACATGGCAATCACAAATATTTTGGATGTCAAGGAAATGACAAACCAGAAAAAGACAGTTCTTAGATATTTCGGTCAAATGCTTAAAATACAATTTTTTTTTTAAACATGAGGTACATCTGCATTAGTGCAGCTACCCTAGACTATATGAAGTGGAGAACAATGTGTCAAAAAAGCTAACTAGGTGATGCTAAAAAATCCCCATCACACAGGATGGTTAGTCATACAGAGGCATGTGATGAGCAGTCTGCACTGGCAGACTCTGGATACATTTTGAGGATATCAACAACACAAGATTGGATAAGGTAGCAGTGGTAATAAAAGTCAACATCTCGCAGGATGGTTAGTCATACAGGGCCATGTGTTTAGTAGCCTGCACTGGCAAATTTTGGGTACACTGTGAGGATATCTTCAAGAATACGAGAGTGAATAAAGTAATTGCAAAGCTCATGCCAACTGGTCTGAAAGGTCTAATAACTGGGCATTCAGTGATGTAGTGCGGGAGATCATGCCGCAGTTCCTGCTCACAGAGTTTGCAACTGGAGTGCTCAGGATTGGGAGATCCGTCACCTGCAGGCACCTGCCACAGGTAACGGTAACCCAACCTGATCCTTGCAACCACTGTGTCGCACAGCCTAGTGCCCAATTTTTTTTTTTATTATTATTCCTTAGGTACATCTGCATTAGTGCAGCTACCCTAGACTATATGTATTGGAGTACAGTGTGTCAAAAAAGCTAACTAGTTGATGCTAGAAAATCCCCATCACACAGGATGGTTAGTCATACAGAGGCATGTGATAAGCAGTCTGCACTGGCAGATTCCGGATGCATTTTGAGGATATCATCAACACAAGATTGAATAAGGTAGCAGTGGTAATAAAGGTCCCCATCTCGCAGGATGGTTAGTCATACAGGGTCATATGTTTAGTAGCCTGCACTGGCAAATTTTGGGTACACTGTGAGGATATCTTCAAGAATACGAGAGTGAATAAGTAATTGCAAAGCTCCAGGTACCTCATGCCAACTGGTCTGAAAGGTCTAATAACTGGGCATTCAGTGATGTAGTGCGGGATATCGTGCCGTAGTTCCTGCTCACAGAGTTTGCACCTGGAGTGCTCAGGATTGGGAGATCCGTCACCTGCAGCCACCTGCTACAGGTAACGGTAACCCAACCTGATCCTTGCAACCACTGTGTCGCACAGTCTAGTGGACGTTTTGTGCTGCCCATAGATGTAGGTTTCAGATCTGAACAAATCATAGCTTTTTATACTAGTACTTTCAGGTCGTTGGGAGTCAGTAAGTTCTTTCCTATCAGATCTGAATGTTTGGATCAATACAGTTTTGACAGCAGAGATGGGGATACCTAGATCTAAGTCAACTTCAAACTTGTTACACGCTAATTTGGCTGCAATGTCTGTTTCATTTTGATGGGTTATATTTATGTGTGAAGGTATCCATACAAAGGAAATTCGAGACCCTTTACTCTGTGCATCAATTAGGTCTTTTATAATTGGGAGTATGAGGTTCTTGCTATCGATCTTCCAAGAGAAGTTTTCGATTGCTTGAAGAGCAGACTTTGAATCACAGAATATTATTCCTCCTCCAATGTTTTTTAATGTACTGGTAGCTAAGTGTAATGCTGCTAGTTCTGCTTGTGTGGAGGTCAGCCAGTTGTTTAACCTGACACTGACAGTGCCTAGTGCCCAATCATATATATGTGTGTGTGAGAGAAAGTCTACGGATATCTCAACTCGGGTTTCATTTACTTTGTTTAATATTTCCAAATACAGGTTAATTGAACATTTTATAATCTCACTGCTCTGTAATACGGACTGATTTAATGAATAGGCTTTTTAATTCGCGGAAGAAATCGCTAGTCTAACAAATGTAACGAGTAATGATCATAATGATTTCAATCAACTGCTAACATTAATCATATCTAAACGATGGCTTTATATAATGAACATTTCCCCAATCTCTTTCAATTATGTTACTGTTTAACTATATTTAATGAACTCTATATTCAGCTAAGTTGTTTACGTACGAAAAGAAAATGAGTTTTGCATTATATATGTGAGCAGTGTGGCTCATAATACTATTAAATCAGAGACTGGATGGAACAGAAATTTGACAACCTACTGTCACTAAAACACAAAGCAGGATAAAAAGCAGGAACAGAGAAGCAGGATAAAAAAAATATAACGCTTGACTGGAGGATAGAATTTGTTAAGTGAGGCAGACGACGGCTGAGAGGGAGAGACATGTGCAAATGGCTTAGTAATGGATGCAGGTGAAAAAAAAATCGAAACATTAACATCCAACGAAATAGTGAGAGAATATTAGGAAATGAAGCATTCTAAATATTTCTCCGAAATCCTGTGACAATATTGAATTAGTGCTAAAGATATGTCGATAAAAAGGAACAAAAATAGATGAGAAAGAGTTCTTCGCCGAAGAAGTGCTAAAGAAGCCTTATGTATAGA
>WNGS01004511.1:7231412-7241443 GCA_020271785.1 Procambarus virginalis
CAAGTGTCTGGGATTCACCATATCAAGGGCTCAAGTCACGCCATTGCCTTGAAATGGTTTTCATTTATATACCACGCTAGTGTGATATATTCACGATCTTTCTTCCGACCTAACTACGAATAAAGTTTGTTGTATTAGTTAGTATTGCGAGTTATTCGTCTTGTATTGCGTTTGCAATAAAACAATTATGTTATACTTCAGCTTTATCTTGTACTCGTTAGGTCTATTCAATTACAATTCGGTTTTGGTGCCAATACTATAGAATCAACCTGTCGTTCTCGGTACTTATTAACTTCAACGATTGCAGAGAAGAATGACCAAATTTTATGTCTGGGATCAGAAACCTTCCATATGAAGGGATTAAAAAGCTTAATTAATATTCTGTAAGAAGGAAAAGCGTTAGCGTTGACATGAGTGGAGTATTCAAGTGGATGAAAGGGGATAAAAAGATNACGTACTGTCCCGTTTTCTGTTTCGGGTCCTCTGGTAGGTAGTAGCTGGACACTGTAAGTGCCGTTTTTCTTGACGTTGGAGAAACGTTAAGAGGACGTGGCTGGGTGATCAGTTTGGCCCACAGTTTTACCCACATCATTCTCGCAGTCTTCATGTATCTTGCTGCGGCATCTGGCTCCCTGGTGAAGGATATCTTACCGGATTACCAAGGTAACTCAGGCTTTGTACCCGATTGCAATGTCTTAAATTGCACCATCCTATGGGTTTCTTTTCAGCCCCAGCATTCAGACCCGCACTGTATAAAGCTAACAAGCAATCAAGCCAAGGCAGCTCTTTCGTAGAATAAGCAACTACAATGCATCTCGAAGCAGGAACAACACGCACCCATGATGAGGTCGGGTGTCTCACAGTAGAGATGATGCTCCATGCATCGGAGTTTCAGTTATCATTCCACATATTGACAACATGCAACACGTTTCAAACTGCAAACTTTGTGCAATGCAGCTGCCCGCTGCTTTTGCTAAATATGAGTGCATTTACAACCCAGGGGACTTTACCTCGAGACACAGTGAAGTGACGTCAAGAGGAGCCACACCACAGTCAAGTGGAAGAACTGCTGGCATCCGGTGTGGGAATACACATATCGCATTTTGTCAATAACTGCATTGATGTCAGTGTTGGTCTGCAGGCCGCGCGTCTCACAGTTGCCACCGTTGCCATCTCACAATGCAGATGCTAATTGGAACGTCTAAAATACAGACCTTGAGGTCCCCGTTTGAGGTCCTCGTTTGAGGTCCCCCTTGAAGTCCCCTCTTTCCCTTAAAGATAACATGTAGTTTCCCTCTTGCAGTGATACTACGTGTAATTACACGCTTCCAAAAATACAAAATGGCTCCAAAAAATGGCTCCAAAAATACGACTGGGTAATCTATAGAAGAGTATCGCTTCTTTGAAAATGCTTGAATTTATAAACTACATAGACCTAGATGACATAAGTAATGACTTGTCTCTGTCACATGAGAATTTCGTCTCATTTCTGATATCCGCAACCAGTAATATCTGACACCTACTGAACGCATGTTAGCGGACCTTAATCTCCGCCAATGCTCTACTGAAACTCTATTGGAGTCTGAAGACGACACAGTCTACCACCTATTTATTATATCAGCCATAGCAAATACAAAATTTTATCTACAATGATGTAAAAAATGTCAATGGTAATTCAAAGGTGACTTTTCTTGGTCGGTTTGTAATGCACAATAGCTTCTCAACAAATTTAGTGAGTAAATTAGTTTTTCGCTCTTCTAAAACATATTGCCGAAGTATTAAAGGTGTCTACTGGAGATGTTGTTAATGTTTACTCTCACTCAGCGAGCGATCTCAGGCGTTGATGGGAGCCCACCTTAAGGTGGACCAGAAGTCAAGAATCGTGAGGCACAAACTTACGTAAGAAATCTCAGACTTAAGTAAGAAAAGTCCATGATTGGACGATTTGCGAACATTTTTTTATTATAATTTCCATATTGCTAGACATTGTTTTGTCAATTTGATAAATATGATCAAAGTATCCGCTCATAAACACACACAAACACCCACACACCCACTCACACACACACACACGAGCACACACTTACACACACACACACACACACACACACACACACACACACACACACACACACACACACACACACACACACACACACACACACACACACACACACACACACACACACACACACACACACACACACACACACACACACACACACACACACAAACACAGTGATGTGACTTCACAGTCACATCAGGAGGAAAACAACAGTGAAGGAACAGGTGATGAAACTTTGAACTGGCGAGGACACGTACACAGAGTTTCATGTGTAGATATGGTAGAGCCCAGTAGGCTCAGGAATCTGTACATCAGTTGATTGAATGTTGAGAGGCGAGACCAAAGAGCCAGAGCTCAAACCTCGCAAGCACAACTATGTAAGTACAAATAGATAAGTACAGAAGCAGAGAAAGATTTATATTAGAGTATAATGTCCTTAGGTCAGACACCTTAGGAACTAATTACAAAATGCAACATTTCCAACACCTGAAAGCAAGATGATAAGCCTTCTGAAAGCAACACAACATCCACACGACAAGGTCATACCTCAAACTGCACAAAGTACATTATGCTAATGCTTTGAGACAGGCGACATGGCCTGTGTGAGAGCTGACGGCTCTCAACTACAATAAACAGATCAACGCACTCAGCATCACAACGTTGGACGAATGACGAAAACAGAAGAGATGTGATAAACACGTTCAAAAGGTTAAGCAAAATGAAAAGTGGATAATAGACCGTAGAGTTACCGGCTTGACTAAGTGAATATTCACACAGTTTGAATAGTTTAGAAACAGTTTTCATAGTTTTCACAGAGTTCGTATATTTGGTCTGTGTGTGTGTACTCACCTATTTGTACTCACCCATTTGTGATTGCAGGGGTTGAACACTGGCTCTTTAGTCCCGCATCTCAACTGTCATCCAACAGGTGTACAGGTTCCTGAGCCTATTGGGCTCTGTCATATCTACACTTGAAACTGTGTATGGAGTCAGCCTCCATACACATCACTGCCTAATGCATTCCATTAATCAACCACTCTGACACTAAAAAAGTTCTTTCTAATATCTCTGAGGCTCATTTGGGAACTCAATTTCCACCTGTGTCCCCTAGTGCGTGTGCCCCTTGTGTTAAATAGCATGTCCTTATCTACCCCTATCAATTCCTTTGAGAATCTTGAATGTGGCGATCATCCCCCCCCCCCTTAAATCCTCTGTCTCCCAGTGACGTGAGGTTTAATTCGCGAACTCTCTCCTCGTAGCTCATACCTCTCAGCTCGGGTACTAGTCTGGTGGCAAACCTTTGAACCGTCTTCAGTTTAGTCTTATGCTTGACTAGATATGGACTCCATGCTGGAGCCGCATACTCCAGGATTGGTCTGACATATGTGGTATACAAAGTTCTGAATGATTCCTTACACAAGTTTCTAAATGATGTTCTTATGTTGGCCAATCTGGCATATGCCGCTGGTGTTATCCTCATGATATAGACTTCAGAGGACAGGTCTGGCGTGATATCAACCCCCAGGTCTTTCCTCTCTCTCTAACTCTTGACGAATTTCATCTCCTATGAAGAATTTAAGAATTCATCTCCCTGTGTGTGTGTGTGTGTGTGTGTGTGTGTGTGTGTGTGTGGTGTGTGTGTGTGTGTGTGTGTGTGTGTGTGTGTGTGTGTGGTGTGTGCGTTGTGTGTGTGTGTGTGTGTGTGTGTGTGTGTGTGTACTCACCTAGTTGTACTCACCAAGTTGTGCTTGCGGGGGTTGAGCTTTGGCTCTCTAGTCCCGCCTCTCAACCGTCAATCAATTGGTGTACAGGTTCCTTAGCCTACTGGGCTCTATCATATCTACACTTGAAATTGTGTATGGTGTCAGCCTCCACCACATCACTGCCTAATGCATTCCACTTACTAACTACTGTAATACTAAAAAAGTTGTGGATTTGTTCATATGATGCATCACGCTATTGTGATTTCTGTGTGTAGTGTAGTTCTTTCTAATGTCTCTGTGACTCATTTGGATACTCAGCTTCCACCTGTGTCCCCTTGTGCGTGTGCCCCTTGTGTTAAATAATCCATCCTTGTCCACCCTGTCATTTCCCCTGAGAGTTTTGTATGTGGTGTATGTGGTAAACTTCTGTCTTCCAGCGATGTGAGGTGCAGTTCACGTAGTTTGTCCTCATAACTCATGCCTCTTAGTTCTGGGACTAGCCTAGTGGCATACCTCTGAACTTGTTCCAGCTTCGTCTTGTGCTTGACTAGGTACGGACTCCATGCTGGGGCTGCATACTCCAGGATTGGCCTTACATATGTGGTATACAAGGTTCTGAAGGATTCCTTACACAGGTTTCTGAAAGTAGTTCTGATGTTAGCCAGCCTCGCATAGGCCGCTGATGTTATTCTTTTGATGTAGGCTTCAGGAAACAGATTTGACGCGATATCTACTCCCAGATCTTTCTCTTTGTCCGTTTCGTGAAGGACTTCATCTCCCATTTGGTATCCAGTGTGTGTATCCAGTGTATCCAGTGAGTGTGTGTGTGTGTGTGTATCCAGTGTGTGTGTGTGTGTGTGTGTGTATCCAGTGTGTGTGTGTGTGTGTGTGTGTGCAATTGTTATTAATATTTCTTGGAAGGAACCGGGTTGTGTTTATTCATTTGCATAGTTAGAGTTAGAATTAGTTTTGTGCTTATATCATTTGTACTTGTTTATGGTTCTTTTGTATGCAGCTGTGAGTGTCTGTGCGAGATGTGTACTTGAGAGTTTGCCTGATCAATTACATTAAAAAAGTCTACGTCATAATGTCTCTGTTGACTGCTCTGCACTTGACGTAAGGAAAAAAAAAGGAATTTCGAAGAAATAAAAAGGATGCATTTTTTCAACCCGTGTACTGAAAAAACTGATAAGTACGTAACCATTAGCATGTAGGACATGGGATGCTCGTCTTTCCCCAAAATTCTCAAAAGGTGCATGTTTCCTACGCTTAAAGGCCTGACGAAGAATTCTACGAGTCTAGAAATTCTAGAGTCGCAGAATATATCTGCGACTCTAGCCATAGCAGTGTTAACGCCTGACTTGTGCCGTTGAACCTCTTTATTCATTTAGGGAATTACTGGTATTGTGACATCTATATTTCTGCTTTTCAACGACTGACTGACGTCGTTTAATCTATTTCTATATCCAACGATTTACTGGTTATCGTGATATCTTACCTCCGGACAACGACTTAAATTGTGTCTCAATACTCTTTGTTGGAATGTTCTCACGTCGACGACCACGCCGAGTGCAGGAGCGGGGGATATATTTTATATGATCCGAGGACATCACAGAGGACATCATAGAGGACACCACAGAGGACACCACAAAGGACTCCACAGAGAACACCACAGAGGATATCACACAAGACATTACAGAGGACATCACAGAGGAAAACACAGAGGACATCACAGAATGCATCACAGAGGACATCACAGAGGACATCACAGAGAACACCACAGAGGACACCACAAAGGACTCCACAGAGAACACCACAGAGGATATCACACAAGACATCACAGAGGATATCACAGAGGACATCACGGAGGAAAACACAGAGGACATCACAGAGGACATCACAGAGGAAAACACAGAGGACATCACAGAGGACATCACAGAGGAAAACACAGAGGACATCATAGAGGACATCACAGAGGAAAACACAGAGGACACCACAGAGAACATCACAGAGGACATCACAGAGGACATCACAGAAGACACCACAGAGGACATCACAGAAGACACCACAGAGGACATCACAGAGGACATCACAGAGGACACCACAGAGGACATCACAGAGGACACCACAGAGGACACAACAGAGGACATCACAAAGGACACCACAGAGGACATCACAGAGGACATCACAGAGGACTCCACAAAGGACACCACAGACGACATCACAGAGGACATCACAGAGGACACCACAGAGGACACCACAGAGGACATCACAGAACACATCACAGAGGATATCACAGAGCACATCACAGAGGACACCACAGAGGACATCACAGAGGACACCACAAAACACATCACAGAGGACATCACAGAACACATCACAGAGGACACCACAGAACACATCACAGAGGACATCACATAACACTTCACAGAGGACACCACAGAGGACACCACAGAGGACATCACAGAGGACACAATTCGGGTAATATGTGGTTACCTCCACAGACTAATGCAGTTCGTGTTTACCGACCATCGGGTGATTCTGGCAGCGTCCTTCTTCTTCACATATCAATCTAAAATATACACCTCGCAAACCCCATAATCCAAGGATGATTGGATGATATTTTTTTCATATAGAAAACTAAGTAATGTACATTGAAACAGATTACGAATAACCGTATTATTTTATGGAAATGTAAAAAAATATATATATATATATGTGGCTTTCAGATATGTCTAAAAATATTTGCGTGGAGATTGATAATTTTAATTTTTTCTTAATACTAGTTTGAATTTAAGCGGCTCTGACGCTCAATAGCAATTTAGACAGGTTGCAGTGACATCACTCATGCGGTTGATGCAACTCATCATTATCCTTCTCATTCTTTTCAATTCAATTTTACATTTTTGCAGCACACTGTAAAATCGGGAGGCATATTTTTAAAATGTATGCATTAGTCTTTCAGACGTAGGAATTATTTTCCAAAGTTGGAATTCATCTTTCAAAGTAAGTATCAATCTTCAAAAGTAGGTATCAATTTTCAAAACGTAGGCATTGATTTTCTAACGTATGAATTACTCTTCAAAACATTGGCATCAATCTTTCAAACGTAGGCATCAATTTACTAAACGTAGATAACAATCTTCCACACATGGGCATTATTCTTCCAAACATGGACATCATTCATTAGAACTTATGAACCAATCATACGAACGTAGGCATCAATCTTCCAAACATTGGCATCAACTTCCAAATGTAGGCAGTCTTACAAAAATAGGTATCAATCTTCCTTTAGTAGGTATCAGTCCGCCAAAAGTATGTATCAATCTTCCAAAAGTAGATATGGTTCGGTCTCCCAAACGTAGACATAATCTTCCAAACGTAGGCGTCAATCTTTCAATCGTAGGGAACAATCTTAGCAGTCTTCCAGACGTGGGGTATTAATCTTCCGAAAATATACATGAATCATACGAGCGTATGCCAAATATAGGCATCAGTCTTCCAAGCGTAGGCATCAATATTACAAGCGTAAGCAACAATCTTCCAAACCCGGGCATCATTTCTCGAAACATATTCATCGATTTTACAAAAGTATGCGTCAATCTCACAGACGTCGGCATTTTTCTTCCAGGTGTAAGCATCATTCTTCCAAACGTATACGTCAGTCTTATGAACGTAGGCGCCCATGTTCCGAACGCTGGCGTCTATCTTCTAAATGCTGGCGTTTATCTTGCAGACGCATTCATCGACTTTCCATATACAGGCATCCATCTTACGAACGAAGGCATCATCTTTCAAATGTAAACATCAATCATCCAAACGTAGGTATCAATCATCCTAACGTAGGCACCAATCTTATAAACGTGGGTATCAATCTCACTAGTGTTCATCTTAACTTCCCAGTCTCGGTTATCATGCGCGAAACTGCATTTAATATTCGGCCAAAAGCATCTCTAAATTTTGCCCAGGGCAAAATATGTAATATTCTACAAAAGCCTTATGACTTTATCCACCTACAGAAAACAATCAAAAACTACGAATTAAATACCTCTTTTTAATATTATCTCCGTAATAAATAATGTAAAGAAAAACCTTTAACACCTCTAAAAAGGATCTTAGAAGCTCAATTAAAGCTCCTAACGCCGACAGAAAAGCTTTTTGTTCCTAAAGGAAAACCTTCAGCAACTCTATAAAAATACTTAGTACATCTAGAAAAGCTTTAAATACCTCTAAAAATCTAGCTCTGAGCAATCTAGAAATGGCCTTAATATGTCTAAGAAATCCTCTGCCCTTCTAAAAACTCATTAACACCCTCTGTAAATCCCTAATTAACTTCCCCCCCCCCTCAAAAAAAAAATTAACACCTCTAGAAAATCTCTGAATTCACATTTACGAGAAGAAAAAAACTCGGCATGTTGGCCGAGTCCTAGCGGCTAGGTAATATATTCGCAACCAAATATAGCTACCTTCCCTCAGGCCTCCCTTCCACAACCCTAGAACTGGCAGATAGTAAATTACAAATTCGCGGTAATTATGCACGAGCAAATAATGGGGGCGAACTGTGCATTATCAGCTGGTCCATTACCGGCCTCTGATGGTGGGAGATCAGGAATAGGTTTATGTGTTTGTTTTCCCTTTAACGATGTAATATAATTTTCCTTCGTGTTAGGCTGTTAGTGCGTCTGTGTAAATGTCAGTTAGAAACTGTGTGGACTTACATAATTGCATTTACCAGTCTGTGTTCGTTGGGAATGAGCTTAGGCTCTTGAATTCCGCGTCTAAACTTATGTTGTTTCATTCCCCAAAATGTTTGGTAATTCAAAATAAATTTACTACTCTAAAATTGTAAAAGTTGTGGTAATAGTTCCCACAATTCTCCGTTCTTCGTATAACTCTTCCCCCCCCACCTGACTAAATGGTATGTCTTCCTTATGTATTTTGTATGTGGTGGTCATGGTTTCTCCGTTTGAATGGTGTGAGGTTTCACAACTTAATCTCTCCAACGATTGTCTCGTTGCGCATCTTATTGTACATTATAGACCCGATTGAAGCTTTACTAGATAGGACATCCGGCGTCTGTCTTGTGTTCTTCCAACTCTCCATCCATTCTCCTACTATTCTACATTTCCGTATTGTCCCCCTATCTCCTTCTTTCCTCCTCTCCACCTTGATTATCTCCCTCCCTCTACCTCCGACTTTATATCTTCCCGCTATCTCTCCACCTTTCCTCCCTCTTTCCGCTCCACCTTCTTCCACTATCCCTCTACTGCCACCTCACCTCCTCGGCCACCCTCTGCACCCGGGCGTCTCCCAGCCACCCACTCACCGCCCACACACAGTACTTGAAGAGATGTGTTACCCTCCAGGCACCTAAGCATGACGCAGGTCACAGCAGTCATTCAGGTTCCTCCCAAGAGAGAAAGAGAGAGACAAGTACTCACTAGAGTGGCGTGTGCGACGGACAGCTAACCACCCTCCAACCACCACCCTCGGTCACCCTCCCAGGGCCCGCCGATGTTTGTCTCGTCCGCGGGAGGGAGGGGACTGCTACAACTGTCCAGGAACCCCTCAGCCAAGAACACGGTCCTGGGAACAATGCACCCAGAGGAACGTGACGGGTTTGTTGCGAAGGTTTCCGCCTTAGACGCGATGGAACCCTACAGACACAACGGCTGAGAGGGTTCATGGACGATACCTGTATAGAGAGAGCCCACAGATCCCCTCTCCCCCCCCCCGGTAGCCCCACACATCCCAGCAAACTTCCTGTCATCAGATGACCTCCTGGGAGGCATCAAAGCATCCACCACCTGAATTCTTCCCCACATTCCTAAAGCAGCGCGCCCATTTGCAGCAGGGAAATATACAGACCTGCTCAGGAAAGTGAATGAACAGTGTGCAAATCTTAAGGCCGCGGCCACAATCAAAGCGTGGCATAATTGGCTGCCGTTTGGCAATATTTGCTTATTCGTACATACAAGAGGAGGCAAGTTGCTATCCTCATCTGTGACGACGGCCTGTCATATATATATATATATATATATATATATATATATATATATATATATATATATATATATATATATATATATTTGCGAACAAGCCTGAATGGTCCCCAGGACTATATGCGAATGAAAACTCACACTGCAGAAGTGACTCGAACCTATACTCCCAGGAGCAACGCAACTGGTATGTACAGGGACGCCTTAAACCACTTGACCATCACGACCGGACATAAGGAAGTGATAGCCTGAGCAATATGAACC
>WNGS01004511.1:7291672-7315037 GCA_020271785.1 Procambarus virginalis
GGTCCCCACGTGGCCGAGTTGAATTGGACGCCGATTATAACATCCAATCAGGATTATCATCCCTGTTGACCTTAAGTAACTCCACTCGTAAGATCCAAGGGTAATTATATAGTTATTAGTGGGGAATCAAGCCCAAGGTTCATTGCTTAGCGTGATCGATCCAGATCTCGATCATTGCTCATCCGTGTTAAAGATCTGGTGGTGGCGGCGGAAAGGAGATCCTAGAGCTTTGCTAGAAGTCTTTTTCACGTCATACGGTTGTAGAATCTTGAGACGGTCATTCGTCTTGAGACCACGTGGCGTGGGGTTGGCTAGAGTAAAAGTCTTGGGGTCCCTTGGTAAAGAACTACAGTAAAGAATACGGGTACAGAGAGTAAAAAGGGGGTAGTAGAAGAGAGAGAACCCCATCCCGTTTCTCTCTTTACCCGTATTCTTTACTTTAGTTCTTAACCAAGGGACCCCAAGACTTTTACTCGAGCCGACTCCACGCCGCGTGGTCTCAAGACGATTTACCGACTTGAGATTCTACAACCCGTATGACGTGAAAATAGACTTCTAGCAAAATTCCTAGGATCTCCTGTCCGCCGCCACCACCAGATCAGTAACCAAAAGAGCACTGATCGAGATCTGGATCGATCACGCTAAAACACTCAACCTTGGGGCTTGATCCCCACTAGTAAACCTAACTACCCTTAGATCTTATGTGTGGAGTTAATTAAATCGACAGGGATGATAATCCTGATTGGATGTGAATGATATACTCGGATTCGAGGAGCATAGGCGTCCACCTCACCTCGGCCACGAGGGGACCCCTGACAAGGACAATTTCACAAAAATACAAAAGAAAATGGAAATAATAAAAAAGGCACATTCACTAATTAATTTATTCAAAAATTAAGCAAAATCTAAATAATTGAGCACTCCCTAACTGAACATTTGAGGCAATGAGTGGACTATTCCTAAGAAACTCCAAGCAACTTTACCTTGGGCGACCAGCTAGGATGTTCGTGCTGTCGGGAGGCCGATGATGGGGAGGCCCCTGCCCTAGCTGCTACTCAAACCACACTGATTTTTTTCTCTCTCAGATGCTCCTCTCTCCAGGAGCCCAGATTGTATTGTTCCGCCTAGCTTGCCGAGTTATTTAGCAAAGTTTAAGTTATAACAATTAACCTCTGTCGTACTGAATTATCCAGATTGATTGATTTATTGTACTGAAGTTAAATTACACAAACATCTTAAGGAAGAGCTATTCCCAATTACAAAATAGCTGTTTGACCTTTGAGAAAAATAGAGGACATGGCAACTGGTGACTTATGACCGTCAAGTCCCTCCGCCTTAGAGGCCTAGTTCTCGCTCGTGACGTCACTGATGGTGACTTAAACTCTTTCTTCTAATAATTAATATACTCTTGATATTATAAACAGTAATACTATACAATACAATTTGAATGCAAAAATGACTGAAGGTTAATTTCTCTAAATAGTGAATACAACAGAATGATTCATTATATGAACAAAGGCGTCAGGTTATTTCCACCGCTAAGTCCCTGGGGGATGCTCCCACGTGGGTCCAGCTTCCCATTCTCCCTTGTGTAGATAACCATTCTGGATAATTTTTACAACAAGCCTCGATTGTTACAGTGGTCTGTCTCCGGGTCAATAGCACCTAAGTCCTGCAATCCGACTCTAGGAGGAAAAAGAGGGCTTTAGATCCTCTAGCACGAACTATTATTGGCGAATTGGGACCTCGCCGATAGTTCTCGTCACCAGTTGACACTCGCACCCCTACTCGTCGGTCAGACTGATGGTATTTACCTAAGGTAGGGAATTGGCGTTCTTTCTTTTGAGCACAAAGTTTGCTAATTCTGTAAATACCATATTCAATTTCAGTGGGTACCTTTGCTTATGTTCTATAGTGACTTGGCAAGGTATGACTACATTTCTTGGACTACCTCATTTATTTTGAAGCCATTTAGTGTTTCAGTTTTCACTAATTAGTAGGATTTTCTTGCCTTTATCCTCCCACAGTGAGTACCAGGTACAAGATTTCCTGCGACCTTATTCATTTACCATCTTGAATTACTTTAATTATTAATAATTCCCCACAGGATAGGTATCAGTTGCCACGTTTCCTGTTTCTGACATTCACCATATTCTCGCTATATATTCGTGTCTCCTATATTTTGCTATATTTTCATCATGTTCCGCCTACAAGCTTTCAAGGCAAATCCAGAAGGTGAAATAGGGAACTTACGTCATGCAAGAAGGGTCGAATTGATAACTCTTGCACACGAGTATCAATTGGAAGTTCCCCCTGGTGCCAACAAATATACCGTAAATAATCTAATTGTAGATCATCTTTTGGATGAAGGGAAGATAGATTCTGATACTCATGACCAATACACTATTTCAGATAAACATGACTTGACAGCACTAAAACTCAAGTTAGAACTTGCTAAGATCGAGCGGGAGCAACAACAGGAAGCAGCTGCCCTCAGAAAGGAAGAACAAGAACGTGAAGCTGCAATCAGAGAACGTGAAGCTGCAATCAGAGAGCGTGAAGCTGCCCTCAAAAAGGAAGAACAAGAAAGAGAAATCCGCCTCAAGGAGCGTGAGGCAGCCCTGGCCAAGGAAGCAGCTGCCATCCGGAAGGAAGAAAGTGAACGAGAGTTGGCCTTATACAATCAGCGACTCTAGATGCAACGTGACCACGACAAACGACAGGCAGAAGCAGCTCTAAACTGTCGTGACCGAGAACGCGCGAGGGACGCTGCACACCAAGCTCAACTCCAACAAGCAGCAGCTAGTCTTCCTCCCAGTTTCAATATCTCCCATGCAAGTAAGTTAATGCCCCCGTTCATCGAAACGGAGGTTGATGTGTTTTTTACCACTTTTGAGACCCTTGCTGATCAACTTAATTGGCCTGACGACCAATGGGCTACCCTTCTCCGAGTACATTTAACAGGTAGAGCAGCAGTCACACTCAGCACTTTGGCTTCGGAAAACGACTATAACACCCTGAAACAAGCTGTGTTGGACGCCTACCTTCTCTCCACCGAAAGCTATCGACGAAAGTTTCGTGACTACGTCAAGGCAAGTACCACCACCTTCTTAGAATTTGCTAACACCAAACGAAGATATTTCATGAAATGGCTGGAGGCAGCACATGTCTCTACCTTTTCAGAGCTTGTCAACCTCATACTGGTTGAAGAATTTTTGAGACGTGTACCTCCTCCTGTCCGCCTATACTTAGCAGACAAGGAAGAGACGGATTTAGTGAAGTGCGCGAAGTCAGCTGACACAGCCTCATCCACCGGCTGACTCCAGAACCTACCAGCAAGAAGTCTTGGTACAGTTACGAGAAAGCGAGCCCAGATCAAGGTACCTCAAAACTGTACTGCAGGTATTGTCGACTATATGGACATACCATTGACAAATGTGGTAAGTCCCAATCTAAAGGTAACATCGAACCCCCTAAGTCTAAACCTACTCACCCTAAGTCCGGTAAGCCTGTAATGAATGTTGGTGTTCATGCTAATGATCTCTCTCTCTTTACCAAGCATCTATATCCAGGAACTATCTTTACCCACGGTTCAGATTCAGAGGGACGTTTCGGACTTAAGATCCTACGGGACACAGCGGCTCTACAATCGATCGTCTTGAAATCAGCTGTGCCCAACGTCGCCTACACAGGAGAGACTGTGTTCATCACTGACCTTACTGCTACAACTCCTTATCCACTTGCCCGAGTTTACCTAGATTGTCCCTTCGTGACCGGTGAAGTCCAAGTCGCCGTCAGGGAAAAGCCTTTTCCCATGCCTGGAGTGCAACTTCTCCTGGGCAACGACTTGGCAGAAGACCAACAACCAAACAACCTGATCGTCAAGGACATATCCGAGGTAAGCAACTCTGTGGTGGATAACCCGATTTTTGAACATGTTCCAGCAAAGGTTCAAGAGTGATGAAGGTTCTCCTCCTGTTATGGTGACCACCCGTGCTCAAGCTGCACGACCACAGCCAGCTGACTCTACTGCTACCGCTGTCCCTCAGGACCCTTCGAAACTACCCCCTAACCTGACCGCGGTGGAGTTCCGTAAGTTACAGAGAGATGATCTTACCTTGACACCATTATTCTTTCAGGCTGAAACCCAATCCGACAGTGTTCCTGGGTTCTTTATGGAGAACGAAATACTCTATCGCAGGTATAGACCCAGTAAACTGAAGGACGAGGACGATTGGGCAGACGTTGAACAACTAGTGATTCCTACCAGCCTGCGGCCCACGATTCTACACCTGGCCCACGGCGCTTTGTCACACTATGGGTTCAACAAGACTTACCATGGAATTCGACAAGACTACTACTGGCCAGGTATGGTAAACGACGTCAAATCTCATGTCAAATTATGCCACGTGTGTCAGTTAGCCGGGAAACCGAACGTTTCCATTCCCAGAGCACCACTGATACCCATCCAGGTGCCTGAGGAACCGTTCCACAAGCTCATTATCGACTGCGTTGGTCCTTTGCCTCGGACCAGTGCAGGCAATGCATATATCTTAACCATCCTGTGTCCTACCACCAGATTTCCGATAGCAGTTCCAGTGAAAAATATTACAGCTGCTACAGTGGTGAAGAATCTACTGAAAATCTTCACCCAGTATGGATTTCCGAGGGAGATTCAGAGCGACTGTGGCACCAACTTCACCAGTGATCTCTTCAAACGGACTCTGGAGGAGTTCAACATCAAACAGGTACTGTCCAGCCCCTATCATCCTGCTTCACAGGGTTCTCTCGAGCGTAGTCATCAAACCATCAAGGCACTCTTAAAAAAGTTTTGTAATGAGACCTCAAAGGATTGGGATAGGCAAATTGATCTCATCATGTGTATTTTCAGAAGTCTTCCCAACGAGTCACTAGGAGTATCTCCTTATGAGATGCTCTACGGACGTAAGTGCCGTACACCTCTCAAGGCTTTCAAGGATTCTCTACGTGATGCCACCTTCAGTGAGCATCAGAATGTGCCCCAGTATCTTCAAAATCTCCGACACATTCTAGAGAGGGTCCATTCCTTTGCCAGCAACAACCTACAGAAAGCCCAGGAGAGGATGAAGACTCGTTACGACCAGCACTGTAAAGTAAGGAAGTTTACACCAGGAGACTTAGTGCTTGCCTATTTTCCTATCCCAGGTTCTCCTTTACAGAACAGGTTCTCAGGACCCTACCGTGTTAAGGAGTGCCGGAACAACTTCAACTACGTTCTCGAGACCCCCGATAGGCGGCGGAAGACCCAGCTGTGCCACATCAATTTACTCAAGCCCTACCATGGGGTTCCTCCCACTGTGTTAACCAATTTTACCTCATTTACAGGTCCATATAGCCACAGTGAGACCTTCCCTGCTGCTCCTTCCGAAAGCACTGACACTGAGACAGCGCTTTCTAACTCGGAAACCTTACTGATTTTCACCATCATTTTCAACACCATAATTGTGCTCCTTTATCATATTCTAATACTTCTCTCGCATCGCCAGATATCAAGTCTCCCATCCTCCATAGCGACGCCAGTGGTACCGGCAACATGGGTGACCTAGTACAACAAGGCGACGAGACTATACATACCAACTACCATAAACAACACCACGAGCAACAAGGAGCTACTCGTCGTCCTGAACAAACAACACTTTGCTCCATACCAGCAAAGTACTCAGTCCACCACCATCTACATGGACCACAACCATCTTCATTTCCTACAGACAGCCCAACTCAACCATCGACTACTTCTATAATGGGCTTGCCAGCTACATCATCTCAGCCTGGAGATTGCTACACCCAGAAGTCTGACTACATCATATCAGACGCCCTCTCCAGCACCACTGAGGAAGAGGCAGCTACACCTNCTTGCCTATTTCCCTATCCCAGGTTCTCCTTTACAGAACAGGTTCTCAGGACCCTACCGTGTTAAGGAGTGCCGGAACAACTTCAACTACGTTCTCGAGACCCCCGATAGGCGGCGGAAGACCCAGCTGTGCCACATCAATTTACTCAAGCCCTACCATGGGGTTCCTCCCACTGTGTTAACCAATTTCACCTCATTTACAGGTCCATATAGCCACAGTGAGACCTTCCCTGCTGCTCCTTCCGAAAGCACTGACACTGAGACAGCGCTCTCTAATTCAGAAATCCTTACTAACTTTCACCATCATTTTCAACACCATAATTGTGCTCCTTTATCATATTCTAATACTTCTCTCGCATCGCCAGATATCAAGTCTCCCATCCTCCATAGCGACGCCAGTGGTACCGTCAACGTGGGTGACCTAGTACAACAAGGCGACGAGACTATTGTGACGGTGTTCCCCCCTTCTAATTCTCCCACGCCTGCTGTAAGAGTCATGTCCACTATTCCCGAGCGTTCTCTACATTGCAGGCATCAATTGAACATATGTGGGAGAGAGTAGTATTCTCGAAGAGCCGAGAAATTTGCGAAAATATAGCATTTTGGCCTGTGGGATAGGCCCTTTAGGGAGCCAATATGGCGCTGGCAAGTCTGTTCTCCCGCCAAAACTGTGTGACGTCAGTGGCGCCAGATTGGTCACCGTCAGCGACATGGCACTGGGAGCCAATGAAAACCAACTTTGGGAGAAGTGACGTCACATAGGCATGGGGAGTCCAGCCGTGGTGACGCCTCGGCGACATCAGTCTTTCACGACACGTCCGAGAGGTAGGACGCGCGATCGGTCGTCCTGTCAGAGTGACGGATTTACCGAACTCCGGTGGATTTAAGCGTCTCCAGTTGTTGGCACGCACTCTGTGAGGTCTTCCTGCAACCCAGAAGTGGCTCAGATAAGGAATTGACAGAATATTGAGCAACAAGTGCTCAGGGGACAGGTGTGTTGCAAGAAGTGGGCCGGGCATCGACGTGTGTCGTCGTTGGCAGTTCACCAGTATAAGAGACAGCTTAGTGGCCGGGCCACCCACCGTGAGTGAACCGGGTTGACAGCCTTGTCAACCAGGTTGAACGTGTGATCGACGATCCTGTCAAGTTTGACAGTAACCCCACCTTCGTGGAACCCTACGAGTTAACAGTTGGATGCAAGCACGTCGAGAAGTCTTCCCAAATACCTAGCGATACATCTAGACGACGAGGGAATTGACAGTGAAGTGAGCTTCAAGTGCTCTGAAGTCGGGTGCTGTGCGTGTGAAGCTTAAGCAGCATCGTTTGGTACGGGTGGTAACTTCACCGTGACTTCGTAGTGGTGAGAGGCAGTTCCTCTGGGAATACAGTGACAAGGACTAATTGGGAAACGTGCGACGACCGCCGAGACGTAGGCTGGCTGCCGTAGTTGGGAGGAAAGTTGACGGCCAGGAGACCGACTTCGACCCTGCGACGTACTGTAGAGGAAGGAGCACGGACCTGCTGTGTACAGAAGCGGCGAAACGCGACATCCTAAGGCGTAGGGCTTGTGTTTCTGGATGAACGAGGCGAGAGCCTGGACCAGGAGCTACAACCCAACTGTCATCCTAGGATAGGTGAAGTAGGTGTTTACAGTTCCCTCCCATTTCCCCTTTAGTTAGCTATATATATTCTTGTCAGGATATTTTATATGTCGTGAGCAAGTCTCACTTGAGTCTAAGTCACAGAGAGCACAGTGTGTGGTGAGGCTACCCAGAGCGCTCACAGTATCAGTTTACATATATATCTATGTGTGGGTGTGTGCAAGCACCAAGATTCATCAGAGAATTTACCGTGACTATTATTATTGATCTGTGATTATTATTATTATATATATTGGTAGTAAACCAGATATTGGTGTATTGATCTCTATAATCTATTGATATAAATGCCTGTGGATTGATCTCTATAATCTATTGATATAAATGCCTGTGGATTGATCTCTATAATCTATTGATATAAATGCCTGTGGATTGATCTCTATAATCTATTGATATAAATGCCTGTGGATTGATTTCTATAATCTATTGATATAAGTGCCCGTGTGTTGATCTCCATAATCTATCGATATAAATGCCTGTGTGTTGATCTCTATGATCTATTGATATATATGCCTGAAGTTTGATTACTGATTTATATATGACATGGCTGTGTACTGAATAATATCATATACGTGGAGTGATCGTCAGTGATATCTCTTTAAGAGAAAGTATAGATATAAAGAAAAGTTCAGTGATCAAGTGAGTGCATTCACAGTAAATATTATTAAGAATAGAGTAATCTTTTGGTACGGTGAAAAGTCACTGTGAGAGTATTGTGAATAAGATGTTGATCGTGAGGCCAGTGAAATCATAAGTAAACCATGCAAACGTTGAATAGTGTTTTGGAAAAAGTTAAATAAACGGGGATCGTGACAATTAGAAAACAAGTACTAGTCTGTTCCCACGATCGCGAGGGTCCCGGTCAGCTGAGTCTGACAGGTGACGCGTGGCGCGGCCGATGTTACCATATCGGTGCGCTCTAGAATATTATGCTATGAATGGAGCAATTGTCATATATTAATCCTGATACATTGATGCATATATATTTACTCATTGTCTTTTAAGTAAAATACCAAAACTCTTTGGTGTTTGATATCATCCCCTCCATTTATCTTGTGACCGTGTAACGAAGTAAAGCTGAGTGACCTGCCTGATATCATATTATTGGAATTTGCTCTTGCCACAATTACACCTAACCACTGCAGTGTTACTGGACATCTAAAAAACCAGTTGGCGACCTTGAAGGCTGTGTAAGAGTTCGGTGTCGGGAGGGCCACAGATTGAGGGAAGATCTGTGCTCCCACTCATCTTACAATTTAAAGGCCGGTTGTGAGACCGACTGGGGGTACTCTCCGAGGCCAGCAGTGGAGCCTAGAGGATTGAGGGAAGACCCGCCGAACGACGGTGAGTAAGGGTTATTGTTGGAGCAACCACCTGGAGAGGATATCCAGTCTACTGTTGCTTTAACCCTTCTCTAACGAGAACACCGTGAAACCCCGACACTATACATACCAACTACCATAAACGACACCATGAGCAACAAGGAGCTACTCGTCGTCCTGAACGAGCACCACTTTGCTCCATACCAGCAAAGTACTCAGTCCACCACCATCTACATGGACCACAACCATCTTCATTTCCTACAGACAGCCCAACTCAACCATCGACTACTTCTATAATGGGCTTACCAGCTACATCATCTCAGCCTGGAGATTGCTACACCCAGGAGTCTGACTACATCATATCAGACACCCTCTCCAGTGTCACTGAGGTAGAGGCAGCTCCACCTCCCACTCTACCTCCCATGAACGTGACTCAACCAGAACCGCAGGCTTCGGGGGAGAGTTGTGACGATAATCTCTTATCAGAGATTTAGCCTGCTATCTCCTTAATTCATCACGTCCTCAACAATATGCAAGATACGTTTTGTAGTGGCTAAACGTATATATCAAGACAGCCACACGCACCTCAACTCCCTCCACCTCCCTCTCCAGCACCTGCTGCACACCTGGTCGACGCGCCGAACCCTTCAACTGCCTAACTAGCGACTTGCGGCTGTCCTGCGTTCTCATTGGCCGCCAACCAACACACCACTCCCGTTCCTCGCCAATCACGATCATCGCCAGTTATTGTTGGAGTCCCTTGCATTTCTGCCAGCCAGAATATATCTCGTGCTCCTGCTATGAACACCTGAATTTGACCCACCTCGTGTGATCAAATAAGAGGTTCTTAGCTAGCGCATATATTCCCAGCACCATTTTATTTTGTTAACGTAACCAGTTCCCCCCTTTTCACTTTGTTATACTTTTATATATTTTTCTTTTACATTATATTATATATATGCCAAGGTATCGTCTTTATTTTATTTTGTGTTTTCTATATTAAAGTAAAGTATTTTGTTATATTTTGTGTTTTCGTGTTTCTTGCCTTACCACAGATTATCAGACAAGCAGTCACTCTTTTTTTCTTTTTTTTTTATTTAAATTTAGTATATGTGGCCCAGCACTGACACCTGCTAGTTGGAAGACTGCCGACCACCATTTCCAACACGTTTCCGTCACAGTTTATTTCTATTAATGTGAAGAATGCGCAAGTGTGAGTATGTATTAAAAGCACATACTTCACTACTGGACATTAAACCCACTACCACACCCACCTAGTAGCTTGGAAACTCTATAACGCCTTCTGTTGAGCTCAAACCCCGCAAGGACAACTAGGTGAATACAACTAGGTAAATACAAGAGGGTTTACCGGCAGTGACCATTACCTGTAGCTCCCTCATGCTCACCTGTAGCTCCCTCATGCTCACCTGTAGCTCCCTCATGCTCACCTGTAGCTCCCTCATGCTCACCTGTAGCTCCCTCATGCTCACCTGTAGCTCCCTCGTGCTCACCTGTAGCTCCCTCATGCTCACCTGTAGCTCCCTCGTGCTCACCTGTAGCTCCCTCATGCTCACCTGTAGCTCCCTCATGCTCACCTGTAGCTCCCTCGTGCTCACCTGTAGCTCCCTCATGCTCACCTGTAGCTCCCTCGTGCTCACCTGTAGCTCCCTCATGCTCACCTGTAGCTCCCTCATGCTCACCTGTAGCTCCCTCATGCTCACCTGTAGCTCCCTCATGCTCACCTGTAGCTCCCTCGTGCTCACCTGTAGCTCCCTCGTGCTCACCTGTAGCTCCCTCATGCTCACCTGTAGCTCCCTCATGCTCACCTGTAGCTCCCTCATGCTCACCTGTAGCTCCCTCATGCTCACCTGCAATACAAAGGCCCTTTTAAGTATGTTTCGAGCAAATTAACTAGTGCATAAGACTTTAAAATATCTGTTCACATCTATACAAGTTCAAATACGTAAAGGATATTTGTAGACATTCTGGAAATATAAAAGGAATAGAATGCAATCATAACCATTCCCCCAAAAATGTCAAAATGTACTAAGGAAAGGAAAATGTAGCTTTGAATCAACTTGTAGATTTCTCCATCCTGACACATACGAATCCTCACTCGAGGAAAAAAAATGCTACGCCCTCAGCTGTCCATACTTTCATGCCGAAGGCACAGAACGCTAAACAGTGGCAAGCAAGAAAATGGCTTTGGAGAAAAGCCAACAATTTATTTTATACTCAGGCGAAAGAGGTTTCAAAAAGGTAGAACAGTGTGTATGGAACTGGTTGACCCAATTACACCCTACAACAGAGCTACAGTTACAACAGGCAACAACCCTGCAACAAATCGGTACTGGTCAAAATAAAACAGACATTCCCACACACAATGGACCTGCCTGAAAATTCTTCGTCAAATTACCCCAAATAGAGTAACATTGTTCATCTTTATCAACATACAAGATCTGAAAACAAATGCAAAAAATAAGTACCGTTCATAAATTGCCCCCCACCCCTCACCGAGTCAAATGCAGTATTTGGACCTTTCACAGAAACCCATGCATGGGGAACTCTCTGACAGTGAGATCTGGATACCAGAATATAATCTATATAGATATGATAGGGGAAATAGGCCACATGGAGGAGTAGGTATGTATACAAGAGAGGACATTGTATGCGCTGAGCTTCTTAACTCTGCAAATGAGGTGGTAGTTAACTCTAATGGTAGTAAAAAAAATGGTTATAATTCTAATATACAAACCTCCAGACGCAACGGCAGAGGAATTCACAAATCAGATAAAAGCGAGAATAGTCTCGATAAAATGGTAAACCCATAAATGATATCTTCCTAGGTGACTTCAACCTGCCCAGTCTAAGTTGGAAACTTGCGATCAAGAATACTATACCACGAAATCTATCTGGACAGAACCAACCATAGAGTAGAGAACTACTTAGATTCTGTGACAAATTTTCACTCATCCAGCAGGTAAGAGTCAACTAGTTACGAAAATATTTTAGATTTGAACATCACAAACAAAGGAGATAATCTAGGACATTACAATCTCATATACCACATAAAAGACAAAGGCAGTGGACTTATATACTGTGACTCGCAGAGTGCACTCCTGGCATTGAACGCACATATTAGTGACACCCAGAAAATAGTTAGTGATATTCGAATGAATGTTTTAGCTGCTAAAGAAAACAGATTTGAAATTAAATTCCTATGGATACCATCACATGTTGGCATCTCAAGGCATAACACTGTTGATATGCTTGCAAAGACAGCCTGTAGAAAACCAGTGGTAGAAATTGATATGGGTATTTCATTAGCAGTGACAAAGAGAATACTTAAACAAATATCTAATGAAGATCTCACCGACCTAACAAATTCACAAAGACCTGAAAGTTGTAGCATTAAATATTATGATAGATATCGTGAGGAAACATTCACATATGGGACTAATAGAACAAGAACCCGGCAATGTGATGTTATAGTGGCCAGAATACGCCTGGGATACAGACGTATCTGGCAGCTTTCTCAAAACCCAAATGTCGAGTACACTATGTGTCAACTTTGTGAAAGAGAAAACATGCACTCTCTTGAACATTATATTGTAGAATGTCCCATACTGGCTGACTTTCGCCCTCCTGGGCTAAGGTATGCTGAACTCTGTAATTACTATATGAGTACTGGAACACTTGATGATATATTGGATTTGTATCCAAGATTGACCATGTAATAGATTAATTATACAATGTATATGATGTAACTATATAACCTGAGCTTGTAAAAGCACCTTAATCACCTCCAGTGATTAAGTGCTTAATTGCACACTAGTTTCTTTATCAGCTATCTCACCCTGTCAGAGTAAATGAGATAAATGTCTGTGAATGCATGTGTGTATATATGTATATGTGTGTGTGTATGTATATGTATGGGTATAAAGTATATATGGAAGCTAATCAGAATTACATTTCACCTTTGTAAATGTACATTAATGACACTGTGTAGAAGACACATCGAACACTTTATGTAAGGCATACGTTAATCTGTGTATCTATGTATTTACGTATATAGGTTAGCTTAGCATTTTAAAAGCACCGACTCACCTTCAGTGGTTGATTGTTCAATAAACCCTTGAAATATATGTTTAACACATCTCTAACCCTGTCCACGGAGGACAGAAGAAAATGTATATATGCTGGTTAGCATTGTAAATGTGTGGCCACGTCTGTGGTAGGAAACAAAAAAAAAAAAAAAAAAAAAAAACACATAGATCACAAGCTCATTGAAGTGCAAACATTAATACCTGAAATAGGCCTAAACCAATGATCATGTATGATGGGTTATTCAATAAATTCAGTTTTAATAAAAGGATAATCTGGGAAAAGATATACAGGGAACAAAAAAAATTCCATTGAATGTTTTAAGTAATAATAATCCCACACAAGATATAGAACAACTGACTTCCAAAGAATATAAAGTGTCTAAAACTTGGTCCTTTGTTGAAAGCCAGACAGAGGACCAACGTAGCAAGAAAAATCAGTTTTGATTATTTAAAAAAAATATAAAAACTAAAAAAAACTAACTGCTAAGGAGACAACTATCTCAATAAAAAAATAAAATAAACGGAATTCTAAAAAATCTAGCAAAGATTAAAGCAATCATATCAAATTTTAGAAATGCAATTAGAACACAAAAATGGAATTCAAGAGAAGAAAAACAAAATATTCCTTCACATATACGAAAAAAATGCAAAAACCACTCTCAGTATTGGACCTATTCTTACAAGTGAAAGGTTGAACAGAGGGTGACAAAGAAATTATTGAAATCCTAACAAAAACAGGAGGGGGCATGTTTAGCACACCAATAAATATTCAAGAAGCTGTCTGGATCATCCATGAAAGCGGACGATCCAGAAAACTTCTTTATGCGTGATATCCAAACTCCTGAAAATGTAACCGATATAAAAACGAATTCTGAAGATTTTGAAGGAGAAATTAACAACATGCCCATGCACTCAATATTTATAAAGATATGCTAAGTGCCAGTAGCATAGTGTGGAGAAAGAGCTTGCACACAGGGGGAGATACAAGATTCAATCAATGTATTTCATAAATTTTGCTCCTCTTTACAAGGGAGGAATCAAAGCAATGGTTGAGAATTATAGACCAGTCGCACTTAGGTCCCACATAATAAAATTCTTTGAGAGCGTGATTGGGAGGCCGGTCTCTAGTTCTATGGAGACCTGTGACCATCTCAACCCAGGTCAACATGGATTTAGATTGGGATGATCATGCCTCTTGCAGCTACTTTACCACTATGACAAAATCACCGAGGCATTAGAAGAAAAACAGAATGCAGATTTGGTATACGCGGACTTCACAAAGGCATCTGATACATGTGATCACATAGTGTGATAGCACACAAAATAAGGTCAATGGAAATATCATATAAAGTAGGACGGTGGTATTAAAATTTATGTGGAACAGAACACACAGAGCAACAGTTAACCATATAAAATAGAGTTCAAGCACAGTTAAAAGCTCGACCGCAGGGCACAGTCCTTGCACCACTTTTTCCTTATTCTCATATCAGATATAGACATGTACAAGTCAGAGTCTTATCGACTTCTGCAGATGACAAAAATCAGCATGAAAATTAATTCTGTTGAAGACATTGATAAACTACAAATCGATTAATTAGGTTTTCAACTGGGCGGAAGAAAATAGCATGTTATCAGAGATAAATTTCAGATACTCTGGTATGGTAAAAGTGAGGACATTAAACAAAACACAGTGCACAAAACACAATCAAATCTGCCCGTAGTAGAAAAGCATAATGTAAAGGATCTGGGAAAAATAATGACTGACGACCAAACGTTAAGGAGCATAAAGCAATTTTAGCATCAGACAAAAATGATAGGATGGATAATGAGAAACGTCAAATCCGGGGATTCCATCACAATGGTTGTACTATTCACATCACTCCTGCTGTCCGTCTTTAGTACTGTTCAATACTAGCTTCATCCTTCAGAGCAGGAGAGATTGCTGAAATAGAGTGAATACAGAAAACATATACGGCATAGACACGATAAAGCACCTAATTTATTGGGATCGTCTCAAAGAGCTCTAAATGATCTCCCTAGAAAGGAGAAGAGTGAGTTATCAAGTAATATGCAAATCTAAAATATTGGAGGGCCAGGTCCCAAATGTACACAGTAAAATAACAACATACTGAGTTAACGATATGAATGGAAGATTCAGATGAGAACCATTGAAGAGTAGGCCCAAAGGCACAATCAGAACACACAGTATAAACATCAGAGGTTCACAGTTGTTCAACATACTCCCAGCGAGCATAAGAAATATTGCCGTAACAAATGTGGACATCAAGAGAAAACTTGACAGTTTTCTTCAAGAAGTGAAGGACCAACCGGGCTGTGGTGGATATGTGGGCCTGCGGGCCGCTCCAAGCAACAGCCTGCTGGACCAAGCCCTCAGGAGTCAAGCCTGGTCCTCCGGCCGGGCTTGGGGAGTGGAAGAACTTCCAAAACGCCAAGTAAAACACTAAATTTGTCATATAAATAAAAGCTCAGGATTATGTAAATACGCTCTAGTCAAATGCAGTCGTGTGTCATTGTCTGGCTAGTAATTATTCTTGGAATAATGGCACACACAATGGCCCTGTGTGCACTGCCTGGAGATTAGGGCAGATATTGACAGGCTAATAAAGCAGGTGAAACCATAATGGAGGGCAAGGTGTCTCGCAGGGATCCAAAGGAGAAGCTCCGTCGAGATAGCTGGCGAGTGGTGGATCAATTGAGTTAAGACGGCAAAGGACATCAAAGAAATCAAGAACACTGGTTAAAACGTAGAACCACTTGAGTTGAATGGGATAAGACCATGTGCGGTAACCTGGCAGAGAAGCTGAGCATCACAAAATTCTGGACATGTGTTGGGGGCTTGGCACATGCGCTGGTAAGGCGAAACCACCTTTTCTATAAATGCAAGCGTTTGGGTATGTTCACCGCGGGCAAGACAAAATTGATAGGCAATAATGTGACGCAACATGATCAAGTCCGCTGTCTGCGTCTTGGTAAACAATATTTACCAAGCTAGAAGCAAAGAGGAATTTAAATATAGTTGCAATGACCAAGGAATTGTACGAGTAATGCAATTCCATTATTGAACAACTGAAAAACTTGCATTAGAAAGAAGACCATGTATGCCAGTTACATTATATACCTTTCATGGCAGGGGTGTGGCAGCTTTTGCAGATACTTTTTAAGTACTTAGGACTGTTGTAGGCATCACAGTAATAGTGATATGGTTATGGCCATTGGAAGCTGTGGCTGCTGTTGTAGCCGCTTCAACGTGAATTAGGTCGATGAATTGTTGCAATTCACAACATAGGAGAAAGTACGAGGTAATGAATCAAGAACTACATCACTTATCAAATGGTGGAGGAAAATGTGTGGTAACACACAAGAGAAGTCAGAGTGTGGTCACACTGAGGTGTGGTCACACTGAGGTGTGGTCACACTGTAGGTGTGGTCACACCGAAGTGTGGTCACACTGTAGGTGTGGTCACACTGAGGTATGGTCACACTGAGGTGTGGTCACACTGAGGTGTGGTCACACTGTAGGTGTGGTCACACCGAGGTGTGGTCACACTGAGGAGTGGTCACACTGTAGGTGTGGTCACACTGAGGTATGGTCACACTGAGGTGTGGTCACTCCGAGGTGTGGTCACACTGTAGGTGTGGTCACACTGAGGTGTGGTCACACTGAGGTGTGGTCACACTGAGGTGTGGTCACACTGAGGTGTGGTCACACTGAGGTGTGGTCACACTGAGGTGTGGTCACACTGAGGTGTGGTCACACTGTAGGTGTGGTCACACTGAGGTGTGGTCACACTGAGGTGTGGTCACACTGAGGTGTGGTCACACTGTAGGTGTGGTCACACTGAGGTGTGGTCACACTGAGGTGTGGTCACACTGAGGTGTGGTCACACTGAGGTGTGGTCACACCGAGGTGTGGTCACACTGTAGGTGTGGTCACACTGAGGTGTGGTCACACTGAGGTGTGGTCACACTGTAGGTGTGGTCACACTGTAGGTGTGGTCACACTGAGGAGTGGTCACACTGTAGGTGTGGTCACACTGTAGGTGTGGTCACACCGAGGTGTGGTCACACTGTAGGTGTGGTCACACTGAGGAGTGGTCACACTGAGGTGTGGTCACACTGAGGTGTGGTCACACTGAGGTGTGGTCATGCTGAGGTGTGGTCACACCGGGGTGTGGTCACACTGTAGGTGTGGTCACACTGAGGTGTGGTCACACAGAGGTGTGGTCACACTGTAGGAGTGGTCACACTGAGGTGTGGTCACACTGAGGTGTGGTCACACTGAGGTGTGGTCACACTGAGGTGTGGTCACACTGTAGGTGTGGTCACACTGTAGGTGTGGTCACACTGAGGTGTGGTCACACTGAGGAGTGGTCACACTGAGGTGTGGTCACACCGAGGTGTGGTCACACTGTAGGTGTGGTCACACTGAGGTGTGGTCACACCGAGGTGTGGTCACACTGTAGGTGTGGTCACACTGAGGTGTGGTCACACTGAGGTGTGGTCACACTGTAGGTGTGGTCACACTGTAGGTGTGGTCACACTGAGGTGTGGTCACACCGAGGTGTGGTCACACTGTAGGAGTGGTCACACTGAGGTGTGGTCACACTGAGGTGTGGTCACACTGAGGTGTGGTCACAATGAGGTGTGGTCACACCGAGGTGTGGTCACACTGTAGGTGTGGTCACACTGTAGGTGTGGTCACACCGAGGTGTGGTCACACCGAGGTGTGGTCTGTTATGATCTCAGCCTGCAGGAGAAACGAGTCTCACCCTTTGAGAGTTATTCAGCAAGCCTGACCTAACTGGAAGGTCCAGGAATTATAGAGGCGATAACACAGATGTAAAATAGTGTGTTGAATTTAAATAAAAGTTTGAGATTATGGGCAATGAACTGGAAACCAGATAAATGACTTGTTGGAAGATGTGGACAAGTTACTGGAGGCGTGAGGCTCGCTTGTGGAGGGCGATGACCTCACTTGAGGCCAGACATCGCAGGGGAGAGGCCGCGCTTCGTCGAGCTCCCGCCAGAAGGGACCCCTAGCGATATTATCTCCAAGAGAAGAGAAGGTGCAGACGTTCCAGCTGTTGAGTCGAGCTGAGGACGTGTGGTCTCAAGTCCTGGACGGCGAGGAGAGAGTATTAAGCCGCCCAGTGACAGTTTTGTGGGCTGTGACAAGCGCCCTGGTCAGACGTTGTCAGAGGGAGAAGCGCCCTCGACCAGATAATCTGTGGTAAGCCCGATTTAAGCCAGTTCATAGTGTTTGCTTGTAGTTGGTCGTGTGCCCAGCGACAGTAGCGATGTTTATTTTCAAATTAGAAATGTTTTGGTATGGCAGAAAGCCTAAAATAAGAGAGTGAAGTGGGAGGAGCGCTGAGCGACGTCCGTCTTCTCTGAGCGCTGGCGGGCAACTGAAGGAGCCCGGCTCCTGAGGGAGGAGGCCCCTCCCGGCGTGAGTGAGGCTCGCCCAGCGAGGTGGCGCATGGACTCGCCCACGGGGGAGTCCACTCTCATTAAATGTAGAGGACAGATAGAGATTGGAGACAAAGATGTTGTATGATTAATTTTGTTTATGTGTTAAAAAGGGAAACAATTTATTGGAATGCAAATGGGTTGCAGGTTTGTCTTTGGGGAAGAAGTTGCTGAGGACTTGGAAGCCAGCACAGAGGGAGTGGTTGATGAGACTCCAAGGCAGGGGAGGAGAGGACCCCGAGCTATGAAGAAGCAGTGAGGAGGAGTGTCACGTGCTTCTGCAGAGGTGGTGAAGTGCCACAGTTATTCGAGGAAACTTATGGTGCAGCAGCCAGGAGAGCTGTGGATGACCCTAGTAGGAGTAGGGAAGCACCATAGTTGTTCAAGGAATCTTCATGGTAGCAGCCTGGAGGAGCTGCAGAGGATCCTGGTGTTTAAGCCCTGAGGAACCTGAAGTTGTCAGGGTAGTGAAATAGTTCTAAATGATCACTTGTATGGAGGTGAGAGTGTTTGTCATTAGCGTGAACGACGCAGTGAGAGGTGAGTGATCGTTTGCCATTTATGTGCCAAGAAGTGTATATTGAAGTTTAGAGTTACAGACGTAGGCAGGAGTACCTACAGATATATATGTATTCTAAGACTGATAGAATGGTCGATTGATTCGTTGTGTGGCACGGATCATTTATACTGATATATATATATGTATGTTATTGCTTTCAAATGCTGATTTGCCTTATATGTGTTTATAGGTATATATATATGTATACATTCTCTTGATGGTAGTGTAACATTATATTGTAAGACTTAATCTACTTGAGGAGGTTGATAATATTAGGTAATACCAAGAGATAGGATACCACTTAGCAAGCTGAGGATAGAGTTCTGATGGTGTTGGAGTGCAACCTGATTATAATAGTACAGAGTATAGGATTCATCATTATTATTATATGTATGCGTGTATTGTTATGTACTTCGTCCAGTAAATGTATTCAAATTTGCTGGTGTTTGCACTTGTCCCAGTGAGGCTTCCCAGGAAATAGTAAAGAAGGAGAGAGAGAGAGAGCAAGAAACAGGAACCACTGCTGTGGACAGGGTAAGACAGAAGTCTAGTAAGATAAAGGGGATTGAGGAGGTCATATTCCATAAGGAGAGTGGGGAGTCACAGCGGCTCGAGTGGGTGTGTGCACGTGACAACAAGGCTGCGTGTTGGAGCCGCATCCCCTAAACGTGTGACGTTGAGCCCCTCTCCAAGAGCCAGAAGTGCCTAGTGTGATCTCCTAGTGAAATATGAGCATTTGTCGAGTTGTGGGTTGGGTGGTCCGTCAGCGGTAACACCACCAAATCCACCACCGCAACAAAATTGGGGGCCTGTCCGGGAGAGTGAACTGACACACCCACACCCTGTCCAAGAGTGGATTTGTACACCCTTGCTGAAATAGATAAACTGTGTGACCGCAGGTGTATATTCTCTCTCTTGGGAAGACTCACAGGACAAGATGGATAAGGTGCAAGCATTTGTGGAATCAGGCAAGCCTGAGGACTTGGAAGGTTGCACGAGGGATCAGTTGAAACAAATAGCAGAAAAATGTGGCTTTAGGTTGAAAGCATCTAAAGTGGCTGGGATGAAGGATGAGATCCTTAGGCAGTTAAGAGCCAAAAGCGAAGCGGCAGAGCTAGGAGCCCAGAGAGGAGCTGAAAGTGGAAAGGAGGATGATGGGCTGGATGAAGTGAGATCCCAGGGATCGAGTAGGAGCAGCAAGAGTAGCCGCAGTAGCAGGAGTAGCCGGAATAGGAGTTTGGAGAGATTCCAGTTAGAGCTCCAGATGCAGCGAGAGGACAAGGAGAGGCAGTTCCAGCTGGAAAAGATGAAATTAGAACTCCAGATGAAAAATGAGGCAGAGAAAACCAGAGTAAGGGAACTGGAGTTGGAACAGGAGAAAAAAAGGAAAGCAAGACTAGAGGTGGAAAAAGAAAAAGAGAGAACAAAACAAATGCAAATAGAAGCGAATAGAACCTTGGCTGAGCAAAGGATCGAACATGGGTTGCCAGAGAGCACCACCCAGGTATCACGCTCACCAGATGTTAGGGTTAGGGAGAAGGACATTCCCTTGTTTGTTCCAGAAGAGGCAGAGAGCTTTTTCGAGCACTTTGAGAAGGTGGCCAGCATCAAGGAATGGCCACAGGAGGAATGGGCCCAGCTGGTCCAGTTAAGATTGACCGGTGCAGCCAGAGAGGCTTACACCCAATTGTCTCTAGAAGAGTGCCAGGATTATGCCACAGTAAAGAGCAGCATATTGCGCTCGTTCCAGTTAACCCCAGAAGCTTATAGGAAGCGTTTCAGAGAGATGATCAAAGTTGGAGCATGTACGTTTGCTGAGACAGCAAGGGATCTGGAAAGACGATTCCAGAAGTGGATTGAAGCTGCTGGAGTTGGATCTTACGCTGACCTGAAGCAATTGATGGTCATGGAGAAGTTCTTGGAGATGATGCATCCCGAAACAAAGTTCAAGATCCAAGAAGCAGGGATAAAGGAGGTGAGAGATGCCGCAGATAGGGCGGACATGATTACGGAAGCATATAAGAGCTTGAGGGAGAACAGAGTGAAGAATGAGGTGAGACGCAGCAATGGCAGATCCAGTGGAGCCTGGGGAGGAAGAAATTACGAAAGACCCAGAAGAGTCTGGGGTGAGAAGAATTTTGATAAATGGGCGGATAAACGTAAGTACCCTAAAACTCAGAAGAGTAGGTCGCGCACTTCGTCTGAAAGTGAAGATGAAGGAGCTAAACGAGAAACAAATCATTATCCAGGAAATCAAGAGTCCAGTAAAGCCCCACAGAGTGCAAGTAGTGTACCTGGCCCGAGGAACTCTCATGCGAGTGGACAGAGTCAGAACCACTCTGGTACATATAGAAGATACTTTTCCCAGGTGCGATGTTACAACTGTAACGGATTGGGTCACGTGATGCGAGATTGTCGGCAGGGCAAGAGAATTGTGACCCTGGCCATGTGTGACCCCCGAAGTAAATATACTAATGTGTTCCGAGACAAACCACAGATGGTGAACTTAGTGAACGAGAGGTATAGGCCGTTCATAAGTAAAGGTTGGATCAGTATAGGAGGCCAACCTGAGGTAGAAGTTGGTATCTTAAGAGATACCGGAGCTAATCAGAGCGTGATTGCGAGAAGCCTGATTGGGAATGATCGACGGTTAGCTGGCAGGAGAAAGATGAAAGTATATGGGTTATTGTCTGAGAGTGACATGCCCGTTTGTACTGTCCAGCTAAGGTCGGAATATGTGTCGGCGGAGGTGATGTTGGGAGTGTGCCCCGACATACCTGTTCCAGGAGTCCAAATGATCCTGGGGAATGACTTGGGCGGGACAAAGGTGTTGCCAAGAGTCATAGCGGAGACTGTGCCAGAGGAGTGCCCAGAAGGCCACGGCACGGGTGGGACACCTGAGAGTGTGAACCTGACTGACATCCGAGGAGATGAGTCAGGAGACCGCCAAGCCATTGAGTACCCTGTCTCGGTAGTGATGAAGGCAGAGGTAGCCGACGAGGAAGACGCTGGAGAAGATGAGACAGTGTCTATTCAGCCGGTAGAAGATATCGACGTAGATATAGCGTGGCTGTTTGATGAAGGTCCAGCTCAGGAAGATGAAGTCTCGGTGAGGCCAAAAGTGAAGATGGCCCAGCCAAAGAAAAATCATGTGAAGAGAGCGAACCTGAGTAGACCCCAGCCTGCTGAAACTAAGGGTCGGAAGGTGAGTGCAACTGTGCTGAGCAGAAGTGAGGAAGGATGTGGACATACTGAGGACGGGAGTAGAGCGTCAAGTGGTCCACGAGCACAGAGGCATTTGGATAGTAGAGTTAAGTTGTTTGAGATGTCAGGAGTTGACATGTTTCACAGAAAACGCGGAGGAGAGATAGTGAAGAAGAGTATAGCCGAGAAAATGGAAGGAGAAGAGACAGTATGTGTGGAGAGATGCTTACGAGCACTCTAGGAGAGGTAAAGCAACATGTACGTCGAGTGCTGTTGGATGTAGTACAGGGCTCGGAGAAACTTCCAGGGAACAAAGAAGAGTTGAAGGAGAAGAAATGGAGTTGTATAGAGGCGAGAAGTGTGGGAAGAGGAGATGATACAAGCATGGAGGAGTAGAAGAAAGCCGAGGACTCGATGGAAGTCAAACAGGATGAGGTCTCGGATAAATGAGGAGACGAAAGGGAGGATCGTCGGTGAAGACGAGGGAGTGAAGTATGATGGCAGGAGACGAAAGTATAATGGCAGTATATGGAAGTGTGAAGACGACAGAGGAGGTACAGACAGTAGATGTCTGACTCTGGACGTGAAGAGAAGAAGACAAGGAAACGGAGGGTGGAAACAATAAGTAGAGTTGACCGATGGAGTGCAGGCGTCCAAGGAGGACAGCCTAGCCAAGAGGTGTCAGGGAAGTCAAATCGTTTGTGAGAAGATCATGTTTCGGGCGAGTTGTGAGCCAGATGTTGCAAGGTGCAATGAAGAAGTTGTACACTCCTAAGAGTACGTAAGCGGATCAACCGGTCGAACCAATCGGTTGGAGAACGAGACAGTGTGGTGGCGGATGTATTATCCGAGCTTTGCCACTGGAATAACTCTCAAAAATAAGGGGAGGGGAGTGTTATGATCTCAGCCTGCAGGAGAAACGAGTCTCACCTTTTAGAGTTATTCAGCAAGCCTGACCTAACTGGAAGGTCAGGAATTAGAGGCGATAACACAGATTAATATGTTTGAATTTATATAAAAGTTTGAGATTATGGGCAATGAACTAGAAACAGATAAATGACTTGTTGGAGATTGGGACAAGTTACTGGAGGCGTGAGGCTCGCTTGTGAGGGCGATGACCTCACTTGAGGCCAGAC
>WNGS01004511.1:7370220-7392096 GCA_020271785.1 Procambarus virginalis
CGTACCTAGTAGCCAGAACGCACTTCTCAGCCTAATTGCAAGGCCCGATTGCCTAATAAGCCAAGTTTTCATGAATTAATTGTTTTTCGACTACCTAACCTACCTAACCAAACTAACCTAACTTTTCGGCTACCTAACCTAACCTAACCTGTAAAGATAGGTTAGGTTAGGTTAGGTAGGGTTGGTTAGGTTCGGTCACATATCTACGTTAATTTTAGCTCCAATAAAAAAAATTGACCTCATACATAATGAAATGGGTAGCTTTATCATTTCATAAGAAAAAAATAGAGAAAATATATTAGTTCAGGAAAACTTGGCTTATTAGGCAAATCGGCCCTTGCATAGTAGGCCGAGTACGACGTCTGGCTACTAGGTACAACATATATATATATATATATATATATATATATAGATAATATATATATATATATATATATATTATATATATATATTATATATATGTGTGTGTGTGTGTGGTGTGTGTGTGTGTGTGTGTGTGTGTTTTCTCCAAATTAAATTAATGCATTTTAGTGGTGAAATTCCACCATGCTCCTCCTGCTACCACAAAATAAATAATTAACGCAACTCATTCTCATTTTCAGAACGAGGAAGAGTGGGCTGAGGGGAGGCAGCTGGTGTGTGACGGCTGTGGTTTCGATGGGACGTTCGTCACTCTTCACACGTCACAACCGCGGCTGTGGTGTCGATGGTGACGCTGGCGACTCTCCACTCCGTCACCGCTGCCTATGTCCTCACTGGTCAGTTTATTGATTTTCTCGATCCTACCCTCGTTATGGTCTAATTCGTGCGTGCGTGCGCGCGCGTGTGTGTGTGTGTACTTTCCTCTTTGTACATACCTTATGTGCTTGCAGGGGTTGAGCTCTGGCTTTTTGGTCCCGCCTCTCAACTTTCAATCAACTGGTGTACAGGTTCCTGAGCCTATTGGGCTCTGTCATATCTACACTTGAAGCTGTGTATGGAGTCAGCCTCCACCACACCACTTCCTAATGCATTCCATTTGTCTACTACTCTGACACGGAAAAAATTCTTTCTAACATCTCTATGGCTCATTTGGGCACTCAATTTCCACCTGTGTCCCCTAGTGCATGTGCCCCTTGTGTTAAATAGTCTGTCTTTATCTACCATATCAATTCCTCTGAGAATCTTATATGTGGTGATCATGTCCCCTCTAAATCTTCTGTCTCCCAGTGACGTGAGGTTTAATTCCCGTAGTCTCTCCTCGTAGCTCATACCCCTCAGTTCGGGTACTAGCCTGGTGGCAAACCTTTGAACCTTTTCCAGTTTAGTCATATGGTTGACTAGATATGGATTCCATGCTGAAGCCGCATACTCCAGGATTGGTCTGACATATGAGGTATACAAAGTTCGGAAAGATTCCTAACACAAGTTTCTGATGCCGTTCTTATGTTGGCCAACCTGAAATATGCCGATGAGGTTATCCTTCTTGAAATGAGCTTCAGGGGACAGGTCTGGCGTGATATCGACCCCTAGGTCTTTCTCTCTCTCTGACTCTTGAAGTATTTCATCTCCCAAATGATACCTTGTATCTGGTCTCCTGCTCCCTACACCTATCTTCATTAAATTGCATTTGCTTGGGTTAAACTCTAACAACCATTTGTTTGACCATTCCTGCAGCTTGTCCAAGTCTTCTTGAAGCCTGAAGCTGTCCACCTCTGTCTTAATCTTTCTCCTAATTTGGCGTCTTCAGCAAACATTGAGAGGAATGAGTCTATACCCTCTAGGAGATCATTTACTATATCAGAAACAGAATAGGTCCGAGTACAGAGCCCTGTGGGACCCCACTGGTGACTTCAGGCCAATCTGAGGTCTCACATCCCAATGTAACTCTCTGCTTCCTATTGCTTAGGTACTCCCTTATCCACTGGAGCGCCCTACCAGTTACTCCTGCCTGTTTATCCAGCTTATGCATTAGCCTTTTATGGGGTACTGTGGCAGAGGCTTTCCGACAGTCCAAAATATGCAGTCCGCCCATTCTTTTATTTTTTGCTTAATCTTTTTTACCTGATCGTAGAATTCTATTAAGCCTGTAAGGCAAGATTTACCTCCCTGAACACATGTTGATGGGTTGTCACAAAGTCCCTTCTCTCCAGATGTGTTACTAAGTTTTTTCTTACGATCTTCTCCATCACCTTGCATGGTATACAAGTTAAGGACACTGGCCTGTAGTTCAGTGCCGCTTGTCTGTCACCCTTTTTGTATATTGGGACTACATTAGCCATCTTCCATATTTCCGGTAGGTCTCCCGTTTCCAGTGACCTACTATACACTACCGAGAGTGAAAAGCAAAGCACTTCTGCACACTCTTTCAATACCCATGTTGAGATTCCGTCTGGGCCAACTGCCTTCCTCATGTCCAGATCCAACAGGTGCCTCTTTACCTCATCTCTTGTAATTTCGAACTCTTCCAAGGCCGCCTGGTTTGCTGCCACCTCTCCTAGCGCAGTGACCTCTCCTTGTTCTATTGAAGAGACCTTTTGGAACCTCGTGTTGAGTTCTTCACACACCTCTATGTCATTATCTGTATACCTGTCCTCACCAATTCTAAGTTTCATCACCTGTTTCTTCACTGTTCTTTTCCTCCTGATGTGACTGTGGAGTAGCTTTGGTTCAGTTTTGGCTTTATTAACTATATCATTTTCATACTTTTTCCCAGCTTCTTTTCTCACACTAACATACTCGTTCCAAGTTCTCTGGTATCTCTCTCTACTTTCTGGTGTTCTGTTATTTCAAAAGTTCCTCCATGCCCTTCTGTTCAGTTCTTTTGCTTTCATACATGCCCTATTAAACCACGAATTCTTCTTTTGCTTCTCGTTTTTTTCCTGTCGGGCCGGGATAAACCTGTTTTCTGGCTCCTGACACTTTTGGGTGACATAGTCCATCATGTCTTGTACGAACGTAGTTGTGAGTTCTGTGTCCTATAGTATATCCCCTAGGAATTTTCTCATCTCCTCATACTTTCCCTTTCAGTACGCCAGCCCTTTGTTTCCCAGTTCATTTTTTGGAGAGATAATTCCTAACTCTACCAGGTACTCAAACATGATCAATGATCAATCTGGACATGATCAATACACTATGATCACTCATTCCCAAGGGGGCTTCAAACTTAACTTCCCTTATATCTGACTCATTTAGGGTAAATATCAGATCAAGTATAGCTGGTTCATCCTCTCCTCTCATTCTTGTCGGTCCCTTGATGTGTTGGCATAGAAAGTTTCTTGTTGTCACGTCCAGCAGCTTAGCTCTCCGTGTGTCGGAGCTGCTCTCTCTATTATATTGATGGTGGCCATGTTGTTTTTATCATATTCCTGTCTGGGTCTTCTGTCGTTTGGTGGGGGGTTATATATGACTACCACTATAATTTTTTGTCCAATTGCTATGGTACCTGTTATGTAGTCACTGAAATCTTCACAGCCCTGAACAACCTTCTCTTCAAAACTCAAGCCTTTTCTTATCAGCATAGCTACACCACCTCCTCCTCTTCTGTCTCTCTCTTTCCTCACTACATAGTAGTCCTGTGGAAACACTGCATTTGGTATGATTTTCGTTATCTTTGTTTCTGTGAGTGCTATTATGTCTGGGTTTTCTTCTAGTGCCCATTCTCCGAGTTCACTTGTTTTATTCGTAATCTGATCTATGATAGTGTACATTGCCTTGAAGCTCACTTTCTTCTGTTCATTCTCTTGTCCCCTTCATGGTGATCATTCTGCTGATGGAGGAAGCTGTTCAATAGGTGTTAAGTTCTGTGAGGTGGTTAACAGGGTCTCAGAGGATTCTGGGGTGGGGGGTTGGGGTTCAAGGGAAGGGGGGGACAGGTTGGGTATGCGGTAAGGAGGTAGGGGAGACATGGAGGATACGGGGTGAGGTGGAGGGGTAAACTGGGGGGTGGTGGTAAAGAGGGGAGGGGTAAACAGGGGGGTTAAGGAGGGTGGTGGTGTTGACCTCCCCTCTGGTGTTGCTGGGATGCTGGTTGTGGGTTCCCCCAGGTGTCTCGCTGACTGTTGTATTAGGGGCTGCCATTTACTGGTTTACTTCTGGATTGTGTGTGTGTGTGTGTGTGTGTGTGTGTGTGTGTGTGTGTGTGTGTGTGTGTGTGTGTGTGTGTGTGTGGTGTGTGTGTGTGTGTGTGTGTGTGTGTGTGTGTGTGTGTGTGTGTGTGTGTGTGTGTGTGTGTGTTTGTGTGTGTGTGTGTACTCACCTAATTGTGCTTGTGGGGGCTGAGCTTTGGCTCTTTGGTCCCGCCTCTCAACTGTCAATCAACTGGTGTACAGGTTCCTGAGCCTACTGGGCTCTTTCATATCTACATTTGAAACTGTGTATGGAGTCAGCCTCCACCACATCACTTCCTAGTGCATTCCATTTATTAACTACTCTGACTCTGAAAAAATTCTTTCTAACGTCTCTGTGGCTCATCAAGGTACTAAGTTTCCACCTGTATCCCCGTGTTCGTGTCCCACCCGTGCTGAAGAGTTCGTCTTTGCCCACCCTGTCAATTCCCTTGAGAATTTTGTAGGTGGTTATCATGTCTCCCCTTACTCTTCTGTTTTCCAGGGACGGGAGGTTCAGCTCCTTTAGCCTTTCCTCGTAGCTCATACCTCTCAGTTCCGGGACGAGCCTGGTGGCATACCGCTGAATCTTCTCTAACTTTGTCTTGTGTTTAACTAGGTATGAACTCCAGGCTGGAGCTGCATACTCCAGGTTTGGTCTTACATAAGTGGTATAAAGGGTTCTCAAAAATTCCTTGCACAAGTTTCTAAAGGCAGTTTTTATTTTGGCCAATCTAGCATATGCCGCTGATGATATCCTTTTGACGTGGGCCTCTGGGGACAGGTTTGGTGTGATATCAACTCCCAAATCTTTCTCTCTATTTGACTCTTGCAGGATTTCACCTCCCAGATGATATCTTGTGTTCAGCCTCCTGCTCCCTTCACCTAATTTCATTACCTTACACTTTCCTGAGTTGAACTTTAGCAGCCATTTTCTAGACCATTCCGCCAGTTTATCCAGGTCATCCTGAAGTATCGGTCTATCTTCATCCGTCTTGATTCTTCTCATAATTTTTGCATCATCCTCAAACATTGAGAGGAATGAGTCTATACCCTCCGGAAGATCGTTTACATATATTAGAAACAGAATGGGTACAAGTACTGAGCCCTGTGGGACTCCGATGGTGACATATCGCCACTCTGATGTCTTCCCCATCACCGTTACTCGCTGTTTCCTGTTGCTTAAGTACTCCCTTATCCACTCTAGCACCTTCCCTTTTACTCCTGCCTGTTGCTCCAACTTTTTTAACAGCCTTTTATGGGGTACTGTGTCAAAGGCTTTCTGGTAGTCCAGGAAAATGCAGTCGGCCCACCCTTCTCTTTCCTGTCTAATTTTTGTTGCCTGGTCATAAAATTCTATTAAACCTGTGAGGCACGATTTGCCATCCCTGAACCCATGTTGGTGGTGCGTTACAAAGTTATTTCCCTCCAGATGCTCTGCGAGCCTTTTCCTCACGATCTTCTCCATCACCTTGCATGGTATACAAGTTAAGGAAACTGGCCTGTAATCAGTGCTCCTGCTGTCACCCTTCTTGTATGTTGGGACCACGTTAGCTGACTTCCAACTTTCTGGTAAGTCTCCTGTTTCCAGTGACCTGTTATACACCATAGAAAGTGGCATACTTAGTGCTTCAGCACCTTCCTTTAGTATCCATGGTGAGATTCTGTCAGGCTCAACAGCCTTTGTCACATCCAGCTCCAGCAGACACCTTTTGACCTCATCACTAATGAGGTCAAATTCCTCCAAGGTTGCTTGGTTTGCCGCCTCCTCATTTAGTGCAGGGGCTTCTCCTTATTCTATTGTGAAGACCTCCTGGAATCTCTTGTCGAGTTCTTCACACACCTCCTTGTCATTCTCTGTGTATCTGGTGTGTTTGTATCTGTGTGTGTGTGTGTGTGTGTTTGTGTGTGTGTGTGTGTGTGTGTGTGTGTGTGTGTGTGTGTGTGTGTGTGTGTGTGTGTGTGTGTATGTGTGTGTGTGTGTGTGTGTGTGTGTGTGTGTGTGTGTGTGTGTGTGTGTGTGTGTGTGTGTGTGTGTGTGTGTGTGTGTGTGTGTGTGTGTGTGTGTGTGTCTACACGTGTGTGCATGCGTGCGTGTGCTGCACTTTTTCCTAAATGGCAGGAGTTTATAACAGGTGTTGACATAAGTTAGAAATGTGTGTTGTTGGTGCGTGTTGAGTGTTTGTGTTGCTGGCACATGTTAGGAAACTGTGTTGCTGGCGCATGTTAGGAACCTGTGTTGCAGACACATGTTAGGAACCTGTGTTGCAGACACATGTTAGGAACCTGTGTTGCAGACACATGTTAGGAACCTGTGTTGCAGACACATGTTAGGAACCTGTGTTGCAGACACATGTTAGGAACCTGTGTTGCAGACACATGTTAGGAACCTGTGTTGCAGACACTTGTTAGGAACCTGTGTTGCAGACACATGTTAGGAACCTGTGTTGCAGACACATGTTAGGAACCTGTGTTGCAGACACATGTTAGGAACCTGTGTTGCAGACACATGTTAGGAACCTGTGTTGCAGACACATGTTAGGAACCTGTGTTGCAGACACATGTTAGGAACCTGTGTTGCTGTCACTTGTTAGGAACCTGTGTTGCTGTCACTTGTTAGGAACCTGTGTTGCTGGCACATGTTAAAAGCTTGTGCTTTCGACCCCACGTGAAGATTATTGTAGTCTGGTTCCATATGGACAGTAACACCTGCTCAGATAAGTCTTTCTTCCCGGGATGATACCAATGACAGTCAACTACTGATCTGGCCTTTCTAATGCTCATCAACTGATATCTCCAGTATTATTTCCTACCAATGTTAATACACCTTAAAAACAATATTATCAGTGACGGAATATACACCTTTCCCAGACATAAAAATTTATAAAAATTTTCAGAAGAAAACAATATGAATCAAACCAACGTTTCGTTATAGAAGCACAGGAGGGGGGGGATATTTCGAGTTCTAGACAGGAAAGATTGACTGGGCAGCAATACATAACTCCTCGGCTCTGTTCACCCAGCAGTAGTAATTGAGAGTTAAACGAATACCGGTTGGTGTTCAAGGAGAAATCTCCTGGAAATCTAGCTAGCTACGGCTTACCATTAGCCACGAGAAAGGGGAAAGGCTCTCAGCTCGCTAACTGGAGTCCCAAATCGTCTCTTCCTGTAACCTCTCCTGTGTATAAGGAAAAAAAAGGGGGGAAAGTGAGACGAAAAAAGTAGGGAAGGTGTTTTCCTGACAATGAGCGTGAAAAGTGGGGTTGAAAACACATTTCCTATGTCATCCGTCAGCTGTTGCGGTAACGGATCGCTGTCCACCGCCCGTTGGTGCCGTCAGGTTCCTGTTTATGCCCTTGGCGTCCTGTTGATGCCTTGGACTCTTGCTGATGCCGTCTAGTTCCTGTCAATGTTTTTGGGTTGCTGCTGACGTCATTCCTTTTTACGTTGATGTACTTTGTTTCCTGCTATAGCTCTTTCCTGCTTCCTATTGATGCCGTTAGGTTTTCATTACCTATCTTAAAGACATAATATGTATCTTCTCAGAATGTATTGGAACAGTTAATTTATAAGAAAAATGTTCTTGATTCTTCTTTGAGATTATACATGGAAGATGAGAGAGTATTAAACAGTATATACTTGAGATGAACCACAGACCTGGCAGTTGAACCACAGACCTGGCAGTTGAACCACACACCTGGCAGTTGAACCACACACCTGGCAGTTGAACCACAGACCTGATGGTTAGACCAGTGACCCGAGCAAACCTTCCCTAATTTGATTTCCTTCTTAAGTCAGAGTGTCATGGTGAAAATGTATGGTGTTCGTCCATGTATTTATAGGTTGGCGCTCGGCTAATGATTACCCATTTAATTTTCGTGAGTATTTCTACTCCGAATATTTTCTGAACCGACTCAAAACCTTCCTTCTGCGTGGAAATATTTACTATTAAAAATAAGTAAATCTTAACTTGCTCCAGTAGTCATTATGTTCTTATTGTCATTACTTGTATATGTTTACTTAACAAATTCTGTAATATCTCCCTGAAGTTTGTATTTCTCTCTGACACAGTACATATTTATTGACAGTGACAGCGAGTGACAGACATACAAAACATTAATTATTAGTCCAAAGTCAGTTAAAGAGAACAATCGAGGCAGAGGCGGAACGTATAGAAGATAAACACGATAATATGTCCGGGTTACATTATGCTGAGGAGGCCTCGTAATGGCTGGGCTCTTTCTCGCTTCATGCAGGTCGGCGTTCAATCCCCGGCCGTCCAAGTGGTTGGGCACCATTCCTTCCTCCCGTTCCATCCCAAATCCTTATCCTAACCCCCCTTTGAAGAGCTATATAGTCTTAACGGCTTGGCGCTATTCCCTGATAGTTTCCTTCCCTTCTCCATCACCTTAGGAGGGAAATGCTGCTTAACTTTCTCTTGAGTATCTCTTTACTATGAGCCAGATAATGGATACTTATCTTGTAAGAGGTCATGTAACTGCTTTATGAATAAAGACCCAGGGCTTGGATTCCTTAAGACCCCTTAGTGTCTCCTTACGAAACCTGTCTATCTTTCCTTAATAAAAGCAGTCTAGTTTGCATTTATGAAACAGTTTACAAGATCAGAAGCCCTTCCAAGCAGTTTATAACAATAATTACTTTGGGTTGCAAAATTTCAAAGCTCGTAAAGTGTTTAATAAATACAGATTAATCTGCCATAATTTGAGGAAAGATGTACAACGTTCGTAAGTAGGTACGTAAATGCTTTGATGAATCCTTGCCCAGGTCGTCAAACCCACATCAGCGGGGAACTATAAATGTAAAGCCCCAACAGGCAGCTTTACCTACACAAGCCCCCGACCCCAAAGCCCAATATATCGTACGATATTGACGCTGTTGATGATTCGTGTCATATGTTGGGTTTAGGGGAGCTAAAGCGGGGTTTTACGCACCATTTAAATTCCAACACCATTGAATTGGATGTTAAACCTAAACAAACAGCTTTTAATTCATTGGGTTATGAGTGACTCCTTGCTCTTATCACATTTTAAAAGCGTCTTAGACCGTACGTACCATTAAGAAGGCCTCAAGCAATACATATGCCACGGAAGGCCCCAGATCACACAAAAATTACGGAAGAACCTAGACCTCTCATATGATAAGGCTCCAAATCATAAATATGCAACGAAAGTGCCCCAAACTTTAAAAATTATTCTGAATTCCCAAACCATGCACATGGTACAGAGTACATCAAAGTGTGAATACACTTCTGAAGGTCAGAAAACTCTTAAGAACTTCGAGTATCTCTTACGTAAGTAATTATCAAAGAAGACGCCAAGGCAGGAAGACTGCGTAGCAATCTCTGATTAAAGAATTAAAAGTCTTGTTAAAGAACCTCCTCCTCCTGCAAGGTCATCTAGGGTAGACTGCTGTAGCAGAAGTTGTCCCTAGAAGGGTATGTTGCCAGGAGAGATGCACACGCCTTAACTTGTCGAGGTAAAGGGCCTCACAGAGGAGGGCCTCATAGAGGAGGGCCTCACAGAGGAGGGCCTCATAGAGGAGGGCCTCACAGAGGAGGGCCTCATAGAGGAGGGCCTCACAGAGGAGGGCCTCACAGAGGAGGGCCTCATAGAGGAGGGCCTCACAGAGGAGGGCCTCACAGAGGAGGGCCTCATAGAGGAGGGCCTCACAGAGCAGGGCCTCATAGAGGAGGGCCTCAAAGAGGAGGGCCTCACAGAGGAGGGCCTCATAGAGGAGGGCCTCACAGAGGAGAGCCTAATAGAGGAGGGCCTCACAGAGGGGGGCCTCATAGAGGAGGGCCTTATAGAGGAGGGCCTCACAGAAGAGGGCCTCATAGAGGGGGGCCTCACAGAGGAGGGCCTCATAGAGGAGGGCCTCACAGAGGAGGGCCTCACAGAGGAGGGCCTCATAGAGGAGGGCCTCACAGAGGAGGGCCTCACAGAGGAGGGCCTCATAGAGGAGGGCCTCACACAGGATAGGGCCTCCCTCAAAAAGAGAGTTGCAAAGTTGTTGATCCTGGAGCGTGTATTCTCCCCGCAGGTCTAAGGGTGGTGAGAACGATGGGGTCTTGGTCAAATATTTATACTATACGCACCACTAGCACTAACGCCATTTCTAGATACGCAAAGGGAGTCACAATATTTCTTATAGGAGAAGCCAACGTAATCAGCTGTTAGCATGTTTACTCAGTAAAATTTATAACAGAGGAAGTTTCTTTAGTTTAATTTGGGGTCAGATAAAAAATCTAATCAGAACCGAGGGACGTGTGATAGTCCAAATGAACGCTACATTGCTGGCCAACTAACACCCCGCGCTGAACACCATTACCACCACTCCAACTACTCAGTACTGTTGCTAACACTGAAGTAATCACGCGGGACACACGCACCTCTAAGCAGATGCGGCACACAGTCAGATGTGACGCACGGCACAAAGTCAGATGTGAAGCACGGCACACAGTCAGATGTGAAGCACGGCACACAGTCAGGTGTGACGCACGGCACACAGTCAGATGTGAAGCACGGCACACAGTCAGATGTAAAGCACGGAACACAGTCAGATGTGAAGCGCGGCACACAGTCAGATGTGAAGCACGGAACACAGTCAGATGTGAAGCGCGGCACACAGTCAGATGTGAAGCACGGAACACAGTCAGATGTGAAGCACGGAACACAGTCAGATGTGAAGCACGGCACACAATCAGATGTGAAGCACGGCACACAGTCAGATGTGAAGCACGGCACACAGTCAGATGTGAAGCACGGCACACAGTCAGATGTGAAGCACGGCACACAGTCAGATGTGAAGCACGGCACACAGTCAGATGTGAAGCACTGCACACAGTCAGATATGAAGCACTGCACACAGTCAGATGTGAAGCACGGCACAGTCAGATGTGAAGCACGGCACACAGTCAGATGTGAAGCACGGCACACAGAAGTGAAGCACGGCACACAGTCAGTTGTGAAGCACGGCACACAGTCAGTTGTGAAGCACGGCACACAGTCAGTTGTGAAGCACGGCACACAGTCAGTTGTGAAGCACGGCACACAGTCAGATGTGAAGCACGGCACACAGTCAGATGTAAAGCACGGAACACAGTCAGATGTGAAGCACGGCACACAGTCAGATGTGACGCACGGAACACAGTCAGATGTGAAGCACGGCACACAGTCAGATGTGAAGCACGGAACACAGTCAGATGTGAAGCACGGAACACAGTCAGATGTGAAGCACGGCACACAGTCAGATGTGAAGCACGGCACACAGTCAGATGTGAAGCACGGCACACAGTCAGATGTGAAGCACTGCACACAGTCAGATGTGAAGCACGGAACACAGTCAGATGTGAAGCACGGCACAGTCAGATGTGAAGCACGGCACACAGTCAGATGTGAAGCACGGCACACAGTCAGATGTGAAGCACGGCACACAGAAGTGAAGCACGGCACACAGTCAGTTGTGAAGCACGGCACACAGTCAGTTGTGAAGCACGGCACACAGTCAGTTGTGAAGCACGGCACACAGTCAGTTGTGAAGCACGGCACACAGTCAGTTGTGAAGCACGGCACACAGTCAGTTGTGAAGCACGGCACACAGTCAGATGTGAAGCACGGCACACAGTCAGATGAAAAACACGGCACACAGTCAGATGTGAAGCACGGCACACAGGCAGATGTGAAGCATGACACACAGTCAGATGTGAAGCACGGCACACAGTCAGATGTGACGCACGGCACACAATCAGATGTGAGGCACGGCACACAGTCAGATGTGAAGCACGGCACACAGTCAGATGTGAAGCACGGCACACAGTCAGATGTGAAGCACGGCACACATTCAGATGTGAAGCACGGCACACAGTCAAGTGTGACGCACGACACACAGTCAGGTGTGACGCACAGCACACAGTCAAGTGTGACGCACGGCACACAGTCAGGTGTGACATACGGCACACAGTCAGGTGTGACGCATGGCACAAAGTCAGATGTAACGCAAGGCACACAGTCAGGTGTGACGCAACGCACACAGGTTTGACGCACGGCACTCAGTCAGGTGTGACGCGCGGCACACAGTCAGGTGTAACGCACGGCACTCAGTCAGGTGTGACGCACGGCACTCAGTCAGGTGTGACGCCCGGCACACAGTCAGGTGTGACGCACGGCACTCAGTCAGGTGTGACACACGCCTCCAATGGATTCACGTCCAACTGTTCGTCCCGTGTGACAATCCCCCAACTGTTACAGACAATTCGCATAGGTATGTACAACTGTGTAATCTCCTAGAGAGTTCCTCGAGTGAGAGCCAGTTAAAACACTAAGAATCGAAACAGATCACTGTAGTCAGGTTTGTTACCGGCCTTGTTCACACTCTCATCCACTATACACTCCTGCCGGCACCGCAGGGGCTCTAGACCTGTAGGGCTCTCTCAAAAACCACACGTCGGCTGGCAAGTAGCGTAGCAGTATTAGTGATCAGCATAATGGCGGCCAATAATGGAGTTGTGGTTGGCGGTCCGAGCTTCGGCAATTCGTACACACATTACTGAGACATGCACTGTGCACTGTGACAACACTACAAGTACACAAGCTGTGGCACATTTATGAAGTTGATCAGGCTCTCCCTACACTTGATACACTACATTATAATTGGGAATCTTGTTTTTCCTCTAAGCAACTTTCAGACCTGTCTCACTAGTGTTTAAAGTTCTGTCCAACAATAAACATCGCGTGACTGATTCTACAGGTTCGGATTAAGTGAAAGTAGAAGATTTATTTAATTTGGGAAGATGTTGTTTTGGGCTCCTTTGTGAAGTGCTTCTGATCCTTGGCTGAGGAACGGAAACCACATGCAAATCACGGGGGTGGAGTCCCACCATTTAGAATGATGCTTAGTGCTCGATTGCCCACGACCGCCGGCTTCCAGACACAGCGACTTTGATTACGAATTAGCCAATGGAAGCGAAGCCCTCCTGTCGATTCCCATACGATTGGCGGTCAAGAGATAAGCATCAACCTTGAAGATGATTCACCTCACCCCGCTCACGGAGTCTGGTCAATCAATACCACAACAAGCACCGTGAAAGATGGATGTCTTCTTATTCATACGCTACAAGTAAGCTTTGCTTGGGCCTAATTAATCAACCCATTAGCGCACAACGATCATTGTGAGATAATGCAGCTCACCTGAATCAGTGCTGCACCTAGACACCCAGCAACACCTGGACTACTCTATAGAGCCTGTGCACTCGTGTACTCCGGAGTATCCACAACTCTGAGACTGTGACAAGCCAACCCGGAGTGGAGGTTGTTCCCATACATCTGCTCTCGCCATTACCTGTTCTGAATATATTTAACAGAAAATAAACTTGAAAACTGTTTTTCTAAGAAGAAACTAGAAAAATGCTTTTGCTTGGACAAAACCAGGCACCCATTTCTTAACTATGAAGCATTTACTGGTAAAAGTGGGACAAATCTGCTTTCATTCGCACCTCTGAAGTCGTGAACTACACCTTTCATTACGTTATTGTATTACTGTGTCGTCACCCAAAAGTCATATATATATATATATATATATATATATATATATATTATATATATAATATATATATATATATAATATATATATATATATATATATAATATATATATATATATATATATATTTTAGGGATACCACCTCTGGTGCAATTGCAGGGACCCACATCCTCGAAGAAGAAAACAAAGAGCATTCAGAGAAGATCTTGTGGATTCTCACCGAATACTTAATTCTTTTCTTCTTCTCCTACCACCCCTATTATTTTTTGTATGTTTTGTTTTATTTTATTGCAATGCTACAGTTTACAGAGAACACACACACACACACAAATATATAACAATTAAACAATCAGCGTTCGAAGACCTCGTCCAGCTCCTCGGAGGTTGGGTGCGTACCCAGGATACAGCACGCATTTCCCCTCTGCACCGCGACACTGAGGCGCTGGAACAGGAAACTGGCTGCTCGTGGGTCTCTAGTTTTCCCAATGAGTTCCTCACCAACCTCCTTTAAAAACTTGAGTGCACATTTACCCCAGGCGCCAGAGTCTCTGAGCCTATCGGCACGAACCTGTAACAACGTTCTAGGTCTCTGTACTTGTGGATTTTCTGGGTCTCCCTGAAGGTGGCTGCCCCACCTCCCTCCGCTGAGCTGTAACGTAAATAGGTATCAGCCAATGTAGATGCACAGGTGTAATCCCACACGACCTGTTTACCTTCCCTCCATGGCTGCAGGGTGACTCCATCTGGGCGTATTTGGCTGTTGTCAGGTCTGCACAACTGGGGTTCCCTTTGTGCTGGACACCCAGCTGTAGCCAAACTTCTCTTGATGATGTCATTGACTGCCTCGTGTCTGGCAATCTTTCCCTGTGTCTTACGACAGATGAGACCATGGCTGCCGTATTGGTCTGCCCGTGCCTGGCCGCAAATACACTCGTGCTCGGTGGAGATAGGGCGGCAAGGCGCAGAGCAACACCAATACTTAGGGCCCGATGATCCCGGCGGGTGCCCAAGGCGGAATTAGGAACTGCCAACAGGAAGTCCCCAGCATGGGGGCTTGCACAGCTAGGAGACGCGCTCTGTCCTTCTGAGAAGCTACGTCCAGCAATGCTTTGGCGATGTTCTCCACTATGGGGCTATCCCATTTGGCCTGTTTACCGTCGTTTGGACAAGTTGGTCGGGTGTGTGAATTGGCGAGTGTGTCCCACCGACCAGCTCCTTCCACAAATTTGGGATCACGAATCCCAATGGAGTTCCTTAGGTATTCTGGTAGTATTTCCTTCACTAATTCACTTGTAGCACTGGTCGAGGATAAGAATGCCGGCAATGCTAACTGTGTCGCCTTGCGAATACCTACACCCCCGAGTCTAACTGGGAGCGTTGCTTGGTCCCACTGGTCATCTTGCAGGGAGAGGTTTAACACTTTCATAGTTATTGTCTTTAGGAGTGAATCGTATTCCGTTAATTTTGGGCTGTCAAAAGAAGGGCACACCTGAGGAAATAGGTAAGTCTGGGCAAGGCCAGGCACCTTGTAAGAAGGTACAACGCATCATGAGCATCCAAAGCCCCTATTCGCGCCTCCATCCTCCTCAGGTCTTTAAGCTTTTCTTCGAGGACTACCTCAATGGCGTTCGAGCCCAGAGGTGCCCCTAGCAGCACACTGTCGGTGGGAGCGATCACATGGGCTCCTGGCAATAAGATTTGTACTGCATTTATGAATGGTTGGTTGGACGAGATGATTTCACACTTTGATGGATTTAGTGTAAGGCCTAACTCCTCTCCCCTAGATTTCACTAGCTGAAGATCTCCTAGCAGGGATTCCTGTGTCCCTGCCAGGGTGCCATCGTCCAGGAACCAGATGTTGAATTCGCTGGACAACCTACTTGTGACCTCCTTAGCTGCCATGCAGAAAAGAAAGGGGCAAGTGGGTCTCCCTGCTGGACACCTTCTGCGGAAACAACTTCATGTTCCCCAAACAACAGTGTCGATTCCCTACTGTACCCTGCTGAACGAAAGAAGTAGACAGGAAACAAGGAAAGCTGTTCGAACTGCTTCCAGTACCACATCCCTTTTACCTGGTTGAAGGCATTTTAAAGTCTAATTTAATTAATGCCTTATTTTCTGGGAGGTCCTTGATATAGGCTCGTGCTGCATGAGCTGCTGCTTCACAGCCATGGGGACACCAAAACCTAGTTGATGGGGTCGAAGCATCGTTGCAGCGTCTATGCTGATTTTCTGACAGCTGCCCTAGCAACAAGGCGCCGAAGTGTGTTGCCCACGGCAATGGGTCTGACTCCACCATCCTTCTTCTTAAGGGCACAAAGGGATGCTCCGAAGAAGAACGGTTTAATTGTATCTGGGATCAACCCGGAGAGACAGTCGTTGACAAACTTCGTGATCTCTGACAGCAGTGTCTCGGCAACTTCGCCGAGAACTGGATTACATCTCCTTAAGGTGCTGAGGTCTTACTCCAGTGTATCCCCCTGCTGAGCCTGGTGGAAATGACATGATGGCTTTGTATACCTCTGATGCTTGGAGGAATAGAGGTCCCATGTCTGGGGCATTTTGTCCCGAGCAGTGGGTTCCCATGATACTCTGGGAGGGTGCTTCTCTCTCAGTGAGTCGGCAGTTGCTGTATCTCTAGGCGATTGTTTCTTCTTCACTGGTAAGTAACCTAATTGCCCCTACTGTGTTTGCCCTCTCANCCTTCATATAGTCTAGGGTAGCTACATAAATGCAGATGCACCTAAATGTGTTAACTCAAATAAAAAATTATCCCACCGCCCACCCAAATCCTTATCCTGATCCCTCCCAAGTGCCATATAATTGTAATCGTTTGGCACTTTCTCCTGATAATTCCCCTCCTTCCCGACATTTGACTATCCGGCGAGATGGAAACTTTAAGTATTACTGTTACCTTATTCACTCTTGCATTCATGATATCCTCATAATGCATCCAGTGTCTGCCATTGCAGACTACTCATCACAAACCTTTGTATGACTAACCATCCTGTGTGATGGGGATTTTTAGCATCACGTAGCTAGTTTCTTGACACACTCCACTACCACTATATAGCACTTGGAAGGGATGAGGATAGGTTTTTTGGGACAGGACGGAGAGAAGGAATGATGTCGGTCGGGAATTGAACGACGTTCAATCTGCTAGAAGTGAGACCGTTGCTCCGCCTTCCACTCCAAGAGATTAGACCATGTATAGTCGTAATAGCTGAGTGCTTGCCAAAGCACTCAGCTACAAAAGAGGAACAACCAGCACATCAAATTATCTGTGATTGACAGGTCACAGGAATTGATCTGATAGTCAATCGATATACTCATGCAGGATGGTGAGTTGATCACTTCAGACACGCGTTAGATAGTTCCCATCATCATAATTACCATCATTCCCCCTCCCAGATATTACCACCTCCAACCATTAATCAACCATCACTATTATCGTCATTCACCCTTCTTGATGAGTTTTTGCTCACTCATCTGGGACCCTTGTTGACGGACTGTATTTTTCTCCTGTCCTTACCCAGCCTAGAGAACATTAAAACATCATCACCAAAAAACTCTCACACCTCAACAAAGCCTACCTACACCAGAGAATAGCTGAAGGCTCGCCCTCTGCAACATGGTATCTTCAGGCAACTAAATTAGAAAGGTTAAATATCCCAAAAGGAATCCACAGGGAAATAGCAGTAAGGTTATATAGACTACGTCTAGGTTACAGATGCAAATGGGAGATTGGTGAACCCCGACAGAGAGAGTGCATCTTCTGCCAAACTGTCACAGAAAAGCCATTACTTCACTATCTTCTAGAATGTGAAGCAACCAACGACCTTAGAAGAGCTTTAAGAGTTCCTGAATCTTGCTGTGGCCACCCTGAAGCCATCAACAGAGCCACTCTCCTGGTCAACAAAGGTGTCCAGCAGCTGGACGCCCTCATAAAGACTGAAGCAGTATCCTCCCCCGCGATAACAGCTCGATGATTAAATGCAATCTCAGAATAATGAAAAGAATTACGGAGAAAAAAAAAATTGTACCACTTACGGGCTATTCATGCCCGTGCCACCTCTTGGGTGGCTTAACCTTTATCAATCAATCAATCCTGTCCTTCACAGTCACGGGGATGAGCTCTGAGTTTGTTTACAACGCATGAAGGCCAGTTAATGATTTATATATATATATATATATATATATATATATATATATATATATATATATATATATATATATATATATATATATATATATATATATATATATATATATATATATATATATATATATATGTCGTACCTAGTAGCCATAACTCACTTTTTGGCCTACTACGCAAGGCCCCATTTGCCTAATAAGCCAAGTTTTCCTGAATTAATATATTTTCTCTAATTTTTTTTCTTATGAAATGATAAAGCTACCCATTTCATTATGTATGAGGTAAATTTTTTTTATTGGAGTAAAAATTAATGTAGATATATGATCGAACCTAACCAACCCTACCTAACCTAACCTAACCTATCTTTATAGGTTAGGTTAGGTAGCCGAAAAAGTTAGGTTAGGTTAGGTTAGGTAGGTTAGGTAACCTACTTAACCTAACCTAACCTAACTTTTTCGACTACCTAACCTAACCTAACCTATAAAGATAGGTTAGGTTCGGTTAGGTAGGGTTGGTTAGGTTCGGTCATATAACTACGTTAATTTTAACTCCAATAAAAAAAATTTACCTCATGCATAATGAAAAGGGTAGCTTTATCATTTCATAAGAAAAAAAATTGAGAAAATATATTGATTCATGAAAACTTGGCTTATTAAGCAAATCGGGCCTTGCATAGTAGGCTGAGAAGTGCGTTCTGGCTACTAGGTACGACATATATATATATATATATATATATATATATATATATATATATATATATATATATATATATATTATATATATATATATATATATCGTACCTAGTAGCCAGAATGCACTTCTCAGCCTACTATGCAAGGCCCGATTTGCCTAATAAGCCAAGTTTTCAGAATAAATTGTTTTTCGGCTACCTAACGTAACCTAACCTATAAAGATCTTCGTGTTATACTGCTTGCTTATTGATTCAGCTATCGCTCACTCCATTAATTTCGACTGGGATATCGAACATTCTTTCTCAAGGTAACTGACGTACATCTTGTCTAGATGCGTTACTCTTAACGTCAACTTTTATGGAATGATATCGTTGGTCTTCTTGATGTTAATATTACATCTATTTTGTTTTTGTTTTTTTTGCGAAAACGTTATCGTACGTTTTTTCGAGGTTATTATTATATCAGTTTTTGAAAAGGCTTTCGTTTCGTGATGGCTATCGTACGTCTTATTGACGTGACTATCGTACGACTTTCATGACTGGTTATCGTGCTTATTGATTACCTGACTGGCTATCGTGCACGACCGATATCGTGCCATGGCACATTTCCATTGCGCTCTCTGCATTGTCCTGTCATGCTTATTTATCGCCGCGTTTCCCTTCCTTAAGCCAATGCTGATCGCATGCATTTGTCAAATAAATTCTTCTTTCAGGCAAGTAAACTTTAATACAAATAAATGTCAACCAAGAATTACAAATCATATGAGCAAATTCTTTGATAACACTTTAGTCAATTTTAATTCGATTACACGAAATCGTAATTATGTTTATTTCTTCATTACTTATACTTTTGCATTACTTATAGTTCTGTTGATACAAACGTGCAGGAATTTGCTACTAAGTTGAGAGAAATGTCCATTTCTCTCAAATGGAATATTGAGAGAATATTCTACGGCAAGGATATTCAAGGAATATTCTACGACACAAGGTCAGTTGCTTTACTAAAATTGGTCTCGTCTCTCTTGCGGACCGAAGCACTTGTCTTGTAGGCGCAGGGAAGATCTTGCATGGTACAGGGTCCGGCGTTCGATCCCCGACGTTAACCATCAAGGTAATGGTCGGGGACAGGAATAATATAGGCATTGGCGAGCGTAGGTATGATGATGATGGACTGGGCACTGTTCCTTCTCTCCGTCTTATTCCTGGGTCTTGTGCTTGTGTATCTTTCCAAGTGCTCTACAGGCCTCCTTAGTGCTGACTTAGAGAGTAAGTTCTCATATATAAGTTACCTACCCTCATACTTGGGATTATTAAGTTACTTCTGATTCCAATTACAGGTAGCTTAAGTACGCACTGTTGTATATTGAGTCCGTTTCATCTAACTCTGATATTTTCAAACTGAATTACTATATTTTTAAGTCATTACTAACCTACATAATACTACTCTCCATTTTACTGATCCATGTATACGCAAATGGAGGTCTTCATATGTGTTAGATTCTAATAATTTTGGCTATTCAACAAATTATGTATTGAACAGATAATAATTGCAGATAATAAAATTGCCTTAACAGATAATAATTGCATTGAACTGTGTGTGGTTGTCTGAGGGGGGGGGGGACAACATCAGTGATGCAGTGAGTATTGGTCTCTTAACTTACCTTATACTACACAACAGCTTACTGACCTCCGCTTCTACACAGACACCTACAACGCATTTTCTTTATCTCTATATCATCCAGCAGCAGAAGAATAAGGCAGTGCCCACGGTGCTCTGATCACCCCGCACCCAGCCAGGGCAGTTCTGGCGTAGTTAGGAAAGAAAGAATAAAGTTTGGTTATTGTCACGAAACTCCAATATCGGCCAGTGCAATTTTTATTCCAAACGACAAGACTCGTTTGTTTGGACGACGTAATTTGAATATTCCATTTGTTTTGGGACTCTTCAAAAGGCGCTTAGTGCAGCTCGTCAGGCGCTGGCCTACACACATGGGGGTACCTGGGTGGCCCTCACCTCCTGGCTCTCATAATGAATACATATATATATATATATATAATATATATATATATATTATATATATATATATATATATATATATATATATATATATATATATATATATATATATTGAAAAATAAGAGTACCACCTCTGGCTGGAAGAAGGGGGACCCATAGCCTCGGAGGAAATCACACATAACGCATTGGAGGGAATGTAGGTCCCCTCCAATACAGTTTCTGTGTGCTTTTCTCCTACCACCCCCTTCCTTTTTTTTATGCTTTATTGTGTATTTAAAGGTTACAAAACATACAAGACAAATGCCTAAAGGTTATGGATCTCTTGAAGCTCCTCCGCTTCCGGACAGGAACCGAGGACGCAGCAAGCATTTCCCTCTGGATCGCCACACTGAGGCGCTGAAACAAAAAACTGCAAGCCCTTGGATCTCTGGTGACGTCAATGAGCTTGGAACCCATTCCTTGAGAAATCCCAAGGCACTCTTGCCCCAGGGGCCATGCGTCTCAGACGCTATGGAACAAAGAGGTATTGACCTGCCAGTCGCCTGTATTTGAGAGATTTTGCTGTTTCCCTGTGGTTGGCCGCCCCACCTGCTTGATCAGCTCCGAAGTGTAGAGGTGCAGGGGAGATGCTTGCGTGTATATATATATATATATATATATATATATATATATATATATATATATATATATATATATATATATATATATATATATATATATATATATATATATATATATATATATATATATATTATATATATATATATATATATATATATATATATATATATATATATATATATATATATACACGCAAGCAGCTCCACTGCACCTCTACCAACTGGGTCAACTAACACCCCTTAATCGAAAGGATTCCAGAGACACCTATCTGCTGTCCAACTGGAACTTTAGGCCTTCCCTGGAGTGCCAATTTGGCAAGCAGGCGTTAAGTGATCCACGTCCTGTTAATAATATCCACGATATTGTGATTAGTAATTTATATGACCTGTGTCACCAAACCTTGTAGGGTGAATGGTGTGGGGTACGAGGCATACATAGGCTGGTCAGGGTATAGGCCCTATTAAGAGGATGTTGGGCCCAGCTGTTAACCTCACTCACAAAATCGGGGAAAATTCCAAGCCAAGATAGATCCACTATATTTATCTATCGCTAAATACCAGACTCTTTAATTCCTCTCTAAGATTCATCCAGCATATATTTCCATGATTAAATGTTAGTTCGTCTTTTGCAGTTTATTCGTAGATGAGGATAGTGTATATTGAAGATAATCGTGGCGATGAATGGGAGTTGGTGAAGATTAGAGAAGGTGGAAGTGTAACTTACCGCATCCTTCACCACTTTCGTACACT
>WNGS01004511.1:7394621-7416502 GCA_020271785.1 Procambarus virginalis
AAAGATCTCAGTATATAGGCAAGACAACAACATCTCTTTCTAGCGAGTAACAATACACAAACACATGGTTCCATCCGGAGCATATAGTCTCCCCACACAACTAGATCATCACCAAGAGACATCTTGACAAGCAATTCTGAAATAATCGACAGATAAAACGACAACAGAAGACTGGACATCAGCGAGGCGCTACATATCATGAAGTCCAGACCAGCAATCAACAACAAGCTAACACATAATTCATTCTACCCACTTCAAGACCCCGAACAAATATAGAGAGCAGGATCCAATAATCCCACCTCAGGAACATTAGCTGCCCCTGTTGATCCATTTTAATTTCCATTTAATACCTCTTATGTTAGTGCCATTCTTTACTACCTCACCCAAAGAGAATATAATCTGGTGCTAACACGGTAAACTTGTCTCTTTGAGAATGTAAGGAGAACCTTGCGAAATGCATCGCTAGGCCATAATAAAGTGTGAAAATGAACGTTGGTGAGTTAATTGTTCAACTTCCCTCGACAATGAAGAAAAAACAAGAAATATCGAGAAGGTTTCGTGTTAGATCATTAATCTTACCCTTTCGGTCATATTCAACAACAAATGTTTACAAAAAAGACTGCTACCAAAATATATTATGAATATATATGTATATATAATTCCCACTATAATCTATTTTACTAAACTCAGATTTAAGCAAATATTACTAAATATTTGTTTTAGGCGACTAAGAATATCTCAATTGTAACTGAATAACGACTGGGTTATAACGACGCCACTGGAGTGAGTTCACACAATTGTAGCCTCCAGAAACTTACGAGGCGGAAAAGGAAGAGAATTCTCTGTAAAGGCAATATATAAAACTTTATTGTTAGACAACAGTGAATCCGATGGACGGAAATGGTTACCGGGGGGGGGATTGAGTCTGCATATGAATGGTGATCTCAGATTGACTATAGTGGTGCGGTGATGGAAGCAGAGTAGGATTGGACGGATAATAGTAGATTGTGTAGGATAATTAAGAAGGAGAGTGATAGTAGCCAGGTAGAGTTGGTTGAGATTGTGACGGTATAAATATATTCATTTTAGCTCACTTGAGGGTGAAAGTTATGCCGGTATTCATTAAATATATTGAGTCAAGATTTGGTGTTATTTAGCTAAATAAGTTTATCAAATTGGTTAAAATTGTGATTAATCGATCGACGTGCAGCTTCGAGCCTGGTTCGAGGCACTCGACTAACCACGACCGTTCAGCCCATGACGGGTTTAGGCAAAATATTTGAGGTGATAACAATAAAAATAACTCCTAAATTTTATTCTTTATGTTGGTTGTAAACGAAATATATAGTGTTGAACTTTACATTGAGCTCACAAATGTTTCATTTTTATCTTGTAAGTTACAGGGACGCCGGGTTAAGGGGACCTGCCCCCTTATATAGGCCATGGGACATGCTTGCAAGCATTTAATGTGGAAATTAAACTGGTAAAATGATCCTTAGAATGAGACCATGAAAAGCAGTGGCGCTTTTATATGAAAATGATGTTTACCTTCATTTAGTGTTGGGATATTAACGTCTTTCGACCTCTGAGAGCTTCTAAGGTCACCAACAGATATTGTAATGACCAGCCAGCAGGGAATACTTTAGTTCCAAGACTGAAGTAAACTCTGAGAGTATACGTGCCCTCTTCAGGGCACGTATACTCTCAGTATACCGAAAATGGGTGTATACAGCTTCGGGTGAAGTATACCCATTTTTGGTCATACGGGCTTTCACCAACATGAATTGGGAAGCAGTATTAACGTGTATTTCTTGTGTTTTTCAGTGTTTGATGTAGGAGGGACGGAATTATCAGTGGAAAGCGCCGTGCCATTACGACTGTATAGCACTGGGAAGGGGTCAGGATAAGGATTAGGAGATGGGACGGGAGGGAAAGAAATGGTACCCAAACACTTGGATGGTAGGGGATGTGAACGCCGACCTGCATGAAGCGAACCGTCGCTCTAGAAAAGAGAAGTGAATGAAAGGTGGAGGTGTGTTTGTTTGTGTATTGTTTATTTTGTCTGCTTGGGATTGTTATTATGCGTAAGTGCGTATGTTTCCATTTTGATTTTGTGTGTGAATGGGTGTATATTGTGTTTTATATGGTATATTTGTATGATTGTGTATATTTGTGTGCGTGTTCAATTTTGCCTGTATATGTATTGGATTTTCGGCGCCCACGTGCGTGTTTGCGTATGTGTATGTGCGTGTGTGTGTATGTATGCGTGTTTATTTAATATTTGTATTTACTATTTCATATAGGGAATGTATGAAAGCAAAGAGTGAACAAAAGGGCATTGAGGAACTTTCGTAATAACAGAACACCAGAAAGTATAGAGAGATACCAGAGAACCAGTTACGAGTATGTCAGTGTGAGAGAGCAGCTGAGAAAGGTATGAAAATGATATAGCTAACAAAGCCAAGACTGAACCAAAGCTACTACACAGTCACATCAGGAGGAAGACAACAGTGAAGGAACAGGTGATTAAACTTAGGGTGGGCGAGGACAGGTACACAAGAATGACAAAGAGGTGTGTGGAAGAACTCAACAAAAGGTTCCAGGAGGTCTTTACATAGAACAGGGAGATATCACGGAGTTGGGAGAGGTGGCAGCAACCAGGTGACCTTGGATTAGGTTCGAAATAATTCCAAGAGATGAGGTCAAAAAGCCCCTATTTGGAGCTGGATGTGAGAAAAGCTGTTAGTCCGGATGGAATCTCGCCATGGGTATGAAGAGGTGTGCAGGAGGCACTTTGCTTCCCACTCTCCCTAGTGTATAGTAAGCCACTGGAAACGGGGGGACCTACCAGAAATATGGAAGACTGCTAATGTAGTACCCAATATACAAAAGGGGGGACAGACAAGAGGCACTGAACTACAGGCCAGTGTCCTAACTTGTATACCACTGCAAGGTGATGGAGAAGCTTGTGAGAAAAACCTAGTACACACTGGAGAGAAGAGACTTCGTGACAACCCATCAACCTGGGTTCAGGGAGGGGTAATCTTGCCTTACCAGGATTGATAGAATTCTACGATCAGGTGACAAGAATTAAAGCAAGAAAGAGAAGGGTGGGCGGACGGCATCTTTTTGGGACTGTCGGAAAGCCTTTGACAAGTAACCCATAAAGGCTGATGCATGCATAAGCTGAGAAAACCGGCAGGAGGAGTAACAGGTAGGGCCGCTCCAGGTAGGATAAGGGAGGTCCCAAGCAATAGGAGTAAACAGGAAGTTTACAGTGAGGGGGGTGATGAGACCTCAGACTGGCGTGAAGTCACCACAGTGGAGTCCCACAGGGCTCGTGTACTTGGACCTATCCTGTTTCTGATATACGTAAAACGATCTCCCAGAGGGTATAGACTCATTCCTCTCAATGTTGGCTGACGACGCCAAAAATTATGAGTAGGATTAAGACAGAGGAGGACAGCCTGAAGCTTCAAAATGTCCTGGAAAAACTGAAAGAATGGTCCAACAATTGGCTGTAGAGTTTTTCCCGAGCGAATGTAATGTAATGAATATATGTGTAGGGAGCAGGAGACTAAATACAAGGTATTCATTTGGGAGATGAAACTACTTCAAGTGTCAGAGAGAGAGAAAGACCTGGGGTTGATATCACGCTAGTACTATATATATATATGTATATGCGAATGAGCGTGAATGGTCCCCAGGACTATATGCAACTGAAAAACTCACACCCCAGAAGTGACTCGAACCCATACTGCCAGCAGCAATGCAACTGGTATGTATCTTCCTTATGTCCGGCCGTGATAGTCAAGCGGATTAAGGCGTCCCTGTACATAACAGTTGCGTTGCTCCTGGCATTATGGGTTCGAGTCACTTCTGGGGTGTGAGTTTCTGTTGCATATATCCTGGGGACCATTCAGGCTTGTTCGCATTTGTGTTCCTCACGTGTTGCCCCCAAAATGAGTGTTGATAAAATGCTATGCCAAAGATTACATCTGAGTGCCGGCAGGGAAGTGGTTCAAATATTCGGCTATCACTTCCTTATGTCTGGTCGTGATGGTCAAGCGGATTAAGGCGTCCCTGTACATACCAGTTGTGTTCCTGCTGGCAGTATGGGTTCGAGTCACTTCTGGGGTGTGAGTTTTCAGAATATATATATATATATTCAGATATATGTATATATATAATATATATATATATATATATATATATTATATATATATATATATATATATATATATATATATATATATATATATAAATATATATATATATATATACGGGCAGCAGGATTTCATTTAGATATGTTTAATTGAATATGTCTGCATATTCTGATTGATTATTTTCTTGTTTAGGGCTTCTATCCCTCTGACTAGTGCTCTTGCATCTTGGTTTAATTGGAAGAGGATTTTTACATACCTCACTCCGAAGACTCGACCGACTCCGATGATTCAGTCGATGTCACCGGCTCCAGAGGATCAGAATTAATTACGATACTCACAAAAGTAATTACGCTACGCACAAAAGAGATCTTACGATTACTGCTCTAATTAGGGTGCATCTTAGCCTACCATTTTGCGAATACTACACAAACACCACTACACTGGACCTAAACACTCGCAAGCCCTTAATCAATAAGCTCCCCCTGGAAGCGAACCGTAGGCGTCACTAAACAGTACGGTGGAAGTAGTTGAAAGAGATACACTTTTTTACCTTTCCAAAATTATTCATTGTTGGAATATGTGGGTCGTGAGAGGAAGGTGGGCTTCATGGCCACTAGTGAGAGGAAACACCCGCCCACCACGTCACGAGGTTCTAAGGTCCTATATAAGGCTCTTGTAACGAGACTTATATGCTACGGGGCTCACTATAGTCCGTGCTACATGGACACTTCGTTCTGAGTAGCTAAATCTGAAACAACAACAACAACAGAGACTCGAATATGGAATTCTCGCCAAAACCAGAAACGCACAGAATCTAGTGAAACAGTTTCACATTCTTGATTTTGTTACATTTCCTGAATTGTTTATGTTTAATTATTAATGATTTAGGCACAGTTTCTGGTGTCAGGTATGGCCACAGGTCCTGGTGTCAGGTATGGCCACAGGTCCTGGTGTCAGGTATGGCTACAGGTCCTGGTGTCAGGGATGGCCACAGGTCCTGGTGTCAGGTATGGCCACAGGTCCTGGTGTCAGGTATGGCCACAGGTCCTAGTGTTAGGTATGGCCACAGGTACTGGTGTCAGGTATGGCCACAGGTCCTGGTGTCAGGTGTGGTACAGGTCCTGGTGTCAGGTATGGCCACAGGTCCTGGTGTCAGGTGTGGCCACAGGTTCTGGTGTCAGGTATGGCCACAGGTCCTGGTGTCAAGTATGGCCACAGGTCTGGTGTCAGGTATGGCCACAGGTCCTGGTGTCAGGTAAGGCCACAGGTCCTGGTGTCAGGTATGGCCACAGGTCCGAGTGTCAGGTATGGCCACAGGTCCTGGTGTCAGGTATGGCCATAGGTCCTGGTGTCAGGTAAGGCCACAGGTCCTGGTGTCAGGTATGGCCACAGGTCCTGGTGTCAGGTATGGCCACAGGTCCTGGTGTCAGGTATGGCCACAGGTCCTGGTGTCAGGTGTGGGTACAGGTCCTGGTGTCAGATATGGCCACAGGTCCTGGTGTCAGGTATGGCAACAGGTCCTGGTGTCAGATATGGCCACAGGTTCTGGTGTCAGGTATGGCCACAGGTCTTGGTGTCAGGTGTGGGTACAGGTCCTGGTGTCAGGTATGGCCACAGGTTGGTGTCAGGTGGGTACAGGTCCTGGTGTCAGGTATGCCCACAGGTCCTGGTGTCAAGTATGGCCACAGGTCCTGGTGTCAGGTATGGCCACAGGTCTTGGTGTCAGGTATGGCCACAGGTCCTGGTGTCAGGTATGGCCACAGGTCCTGGTGTCAAGTATGGCCACAGGTCCTGGTGTCAGGTGTGGGTACAGGTCCTGGTGTCAGGTATGGCCACAGGTCCTGGTGTCAGGTATGGCTACAGGTCCTGGTGTCAGGTATGGTCACAGGTCCTGGTGTCAGGTATAGCCACAGGTCCGGGTGTCAAGTATAGCCACAGATCCTGGTGTCAGGTATGGCCACAGGTCCTGGTGTCAGGTATGGCCACAGGTCCTGGTGTCAGGGATGGCCACAGGTCCTGGTGTCAGGTATGGCCACAGGTCCTGGTGTCAGGTATGGCCACAGGTCCTGGTGTCAGGTATGGCCACAGGTCCTGGTGTCAGGGATGGCCACAGGTCCTGGTGTCAGGTATGGCCACAGGTCCTGGTGTCAGGTATGGCCACAGGTCCTGGTGTCAGGTATGGCCACAGGTCCTGGTGTCAGGTATGGCCACAGGTCCTGGTGTCAGGTATGGCCACAGGTCCTGGTGTCAGGTATAGCCACAGGTCTTGGTGTCAGGTAAAAGTACAGGTCCTGTTGTCAGGTATGGCTACAGGTCCTGGTGTCAGGTATGGTCACAGGTCCTGGTGTCAGGTATAGCCACAGGTCCTGGTGTCAGGTATGGCCACAGGTCCTGGTGTCAGGTGTGGGTACAGGTCCTGGTGTCAGGGATGGGTACAGGTCCTGGTGTCAGGTATGGCCACAGGTCCTGGTGTCAGGTATGGCCACAGGTCCTAGTGTCAGGTATGGCCACAGGTCCTGGTGTCAGGTATGGCCACAGGTCCTGGTGTCAGGTATGGCCACAGGTCCTGGTGTCAGGTATGGCCACAGGTCCTGGTGTCAGGTGTGGGTACAGGTCCTGGTGTCAGGTATGGCCACAGGTTCTGGTGTCAGGTATGGCCACAGGTCCTGGTGTCAGGTATGGCCCACAGGTCCTGGTGTCAGGTATGACCACAGGTCCTGGTGTCTGGTATGGCCACAGGTCCTGGTGTCAGGTATGGCCACAGGTCCTGGTGTAAGGTATGGCCACAGGTCCTGGTGTCAGGTATGGCCACAGGTCCTGGTGTCAGGTGTGGGTACAGGTCCTGGTGTCAGGGATGGGTACAGGTCCTGGTGTCAGGTATGGCCACAGGTCCTGGTGTCAGGTATGGCCACAGGTCCTGGTGTCAGGTATGGCCACAGGTTCTGGTGTCAGGTATGGCCACAGGTCCTGGTGTCAGGTATGGCCCACAGGTCCTGGTGTCAGGTATGGCCACAGGACCTGGTGTCAGGTATGGCCACAGGTCCTGGTGTCAGGTATGACCCACAGGTCCTGGTGTCAGGTATGACCACAGGTCCTGGTGTCAGGTATGGCCACAGGTCCTGGTGTCAGGTATGGCCACAGGTCCTGGTGTAAGGTATGGCCACAGGTCCTGGTGTCAGGTATGGCCACAGGTCCTGGTGTCAGGTATGGCCACAGGTCCTGGTGACAGGTATGGGTAGAGGTCATGACCCTTTCCCAGTACTATATAGTCGTAATGGCCAGGCGCTTTCTCCTGATAGTTCCTTACCTTCCGCTCGGTTCATATGCCCTCAGAGTTCACAAGGATCTTCACTTCGCCCTAACATCAACTCAAATTATCAGGAATTTCCCGCGCGAATGAATCACTAGTTTTGTTTCATATCAGAATCCGAATATTATTGGAAATCAGACTCTCATAACTCAGTAGAATTGTTGATTCTCTGCAGATGCTTAGAGACTGTCGCAGTTGATTTGCAAATGAATCCCTGGCAGTCAATCGGGACTCGCTGTTCTCACAGGACGCAGGTGGCTCCTGCCTCATGGGAACCATTGCAATAGCAACAGAGTAAACAAGTACTCATAATTTTAATTATCATGGAAACTGAGGTAATTTACTCAATAAGATATTTTTACCGTAGATTATTATTATTATTTTATTTAATTTTCTTCTGGTTTGTACCTACAAACCAGTAGTGCAGGCAAGATCTTTTCCACACAAGTATATTCTAATCTAGCATATATTACCGCGCCCTGTCGGCCGAGTCTAGCTGCTGTGTGATTATCTGTCATTGGCCAGGGTGGCAGCCGGGGTTATCACACCCTCAGTCACCCCCTGCTGTCACGCCCGCATGATTGTCACGAGAAAATTACCATCTTGGCCCAGATATATGTGATTATACTTGGCCAGTGCGTGGCATCCTGAGGCGACCTCCTCCTCCTCCTGCCTAATCTAAACACAATTTTCAAGCCTGTGATAAAACAAAAAGTGCTGATGAAGACTCCTCAGTGTCTTTGAAACTGAGAAAATGTTTTAAGATGCCCAGGTTGTTAGTTGGAAATGGAGCTGAGAGTGGTTTAATGCACTCGCGTGTCTTGTTCAAAGCGTAACTGCGAGTTCTTCTGAAAACCAATCCCGGAGGCTTTCATCGTCTCAAAGAGGCATTCGGAAATGTTTCTCGAACTGTTTGTCTTCAAATACTGCATTTTCTTAACTGCATATGTAGAACAGAATGGTTGCTTGTTTGTTTATCTGTTCGGGATTGGGGGACAGACGCCTGGGGCTAGCTGCACCAAAGTTTGCAAGGTGGCTGGTCGTCTTTATCCAGGGATGGGCGAAGGTACTTCGGGGTCGATCCCCAAGACCCAACCTTTGCGTGAAAGGGCCAATTTCACTAACTTCTAATATCCCTAAATAAAAGATATTTATCATAATATTGTATGCATGATTAAATGATAGTTTCTCTTTTGCAATTTAATTAATGATAACTGATTTTTTGAAAGGTTATTGGGATGGAGAGAAAAGTGGTAAACGTTGGGGAAGTTGAAGTTGGTGGATGAGAGGGATGAGAGCATAGGTTAAGCATAGGAAAGGAGTAGGAAGCAAGGTAGTGATGATTATGGTTGCATGAGGTCGATGCCTAGGTAGTTAAAAGGGTTATAGTGATGAAAACTATGCTGTGGAAATGATTAAAGTTATGAGGAATATGGTGTAGAGTTGAGGTATGATTAGCTGCATAAATATGTCTCTTTTGGAGACCTATTATACATCTACATTGATACGTTACGATAAACTACGTACCAAGTTAAGAAGGCTCTTTGTAGTGAACATGGTTACAGTGATGACGACGGTTTGTAAGGTGGGTGCTTACAGTGAGGGAGATTTATAGTGTAGGACCATAACCTTCTGATCCCTGATATCAAATATAGAATATACACAAAGAAAGCAATTCGAAGGCGCATACAAAACAGTAAAATAAACAAAATTGTAGTGAGCTTAGCTGCATGGAGGATGGAGTCAAGCTGTCTGTCGGCTCTAGCTTCCAGCAGGGACAAAGAGGCTCAGTAACAAGGACTGCTGACTGCTGCTTTCCCTAGCCTGAGGGAAAGGTCTGACATCACTATTCATTGATAGTGATAAAAATGTAATAAATGCAACAGGGGAACTAGCTCGCTAAGTTCAATTAACTAGCCTCATCCAGTTTATCTAAGATTGTTGATCCATCCAATTATAACAAGACACTGGTAAATGATACAATTAGTAATTTAACTAATTTCAACTGTGAAAGATCAAGTTGTTAACCTTCATAGTTAATTATTTTAAACTGTACTAATGCATCAATATGATTATTATAATTTATATGATCATTAAAGGGACAATATTAACTTTGTCTTGGGCCTGAAGGCCGCTTCACGACCCATTCTTCCTGCAATAGAAGGGATTATGGGTTTACATTCATTATTAAGACGGCTCCAAACTTAACATGAAAAGTAACAACCACACAAACGACCGTTTAATGCGAGAATATGGAGTAAATCCGAGTGTTCGAGTCTGTACAACTTTAAAACCAGACTCCCTTGGCCTCTCTTGCTTGGCCCAGCACTTTATATCTTCAATATTCACTGTGGTGGAAGGCATGGCGTCATCTTGAAGTTATCTTGAGATGATTTCGGGGCTTCGTGTCCCAGCGGCCCGGTCCTCGACCAGGCCTCCAACCCCAAGAAGCAGCCCGTGACAGCTGACTAACTCCCAGGTATCTATTTACTGCTCCAGGTACCTATTTACTGCTGCGTCGTCAACGGTATCTCGATCAAGTCCCAAGTACTACTCCATTATGCCTCAATATCGTCACATTATACACAATTTTCATTTTCTTTAGTAACTTCTTATGCTTCAATGTTTACTATTGAGGCTTGCAGTAATGTTATTTGCTTAAGTATCAAGCAGGTATCAGTAGGCATCCATCAGTCTCAGGAGACTGTGGAGTTGCGCTCTGGTTGTCGGTCTGGAGTGGCCTCTCCAGGGCGCAAAGCCAGGGTAGGTTGATACGGGGGAGAAGCTGTTACCCATGCAGCAGGTCCCCCTCTCCACGGCGCCGAAAGTCTGCAATGGAAAGACAAACGCCAATACGATTGGCATCAAGCATATAAATATGCTGAAAAACTCCAGTAGGTCTTAGCGCGGCCCTAGGACCATCTCACGTAGGAAGAGACTCTCTTCTCCTCTGAGACGGGGAGAGACGGATGTTAACTAGTCACATTTTAATTGCAGTTTTTTATACAAAATTATCTAGTTAATCTAACCATCATCTAAATGCCTGAATTAACAGACCTTTAACACGCTGTCTACACGTTAACAACATCACGCTTGGCTGGATTCACAAGCCAAGGATTTGCTATGGAAGAACTCACGATCAATGGTCCCTATATTACGTACCAAATTATACAAGAAAAAAGTGAATATTTTCCACACAGTGAGTGCAGGTGAGGATGGTTATCACTACTCATTATCCTACATTAATGTAGGATAATGAGTAGTGATGTGGGATACAGTGATGAAGATAGGGAGTATGGAAGATGTTATAGTGATGAAGACAGTATGTAGTAAAAAGGTGGCATCCGTCACCCGAGCAACGCCGGGTATCCCTCTAATGTTACATAAATATCTATCAAATGGAATGTCTCCTTTTCTGTTTGAAGTAGGAGGCCAGAGTCTTGGGGGCTATTGTCTTACCTAACTTCCACACATGAAACGTAAGGAATACCTATGTCATACGGCACTCCGAGTTGGCCATAGTGTCACAATTTATGAAATATCGACATCTTAATTTCACCCTGCCCATGACATTTTCATGGTCTGAAGTGAAATCAAGGATTAGGAAAACCGTAGAATTTTATTTTTTCTCTCGACATTTATCCCAACTCTTTTTTCAAATTAAGCCCCACATTGATCCTAACCTTTATGGTTTCCTTCCTGGAAGAAGCACACAAACTTACTTTGCTTAATATTTTATAAAGGAGGGTCCAAGCTCTCAGGCGGCATTTATTGATCTCCAAGCTTCTTTTGATACAGCAAACAGAAAAATAATCTTAGAACAACTAGATTTTTTTGGAGTTAAGGGAAGACTGTTGACATGGCTCAGGGCAACCCGTCCTCGCAAATTCGTATAGTCAATATTGACTTATTAAATGTGCATAGGTGACATACTTAACATAATAGTTTCCCTTGAAAAGCTTCATAGAAAACACCGACCTTACCTAACCTACTTAGTATGTTAAGATAAGCATCTTATTGCTTCGTAATTACAATTATTACCTAACCTATACCTATAATAGGTTAAGTAACAATTGAAATTACGAAGCTATAAGATGCTTATTTTAACATACTAAGTAGGTTAGGTAAGGTCGGTGTTTTCTATGAAGCTTTTCAAGGGAAACTATTATGTTTAGTATGTCACCTATGCACGTAACTAATAAGTCAATATTGACTATACGAATTTGCGAGGACGGTTGCAGGGGTTACCTGAGTAAGAGAAACGCCTCAGTCGTATTCAAGGGGGTCAAAAGTAAACTTTGTGCACCCTTTGAGTTGGGTACACCCCAGGGTGAAATGCTAAGGCCTTCACTGTTCAATGTTCTGATGCACAAATTAGCAATTGATATTCCCGCACTACCTGACGAATCCGTTATTTGTTATGCCGATGACATATGCATTGTTGCAAATACCCAAAGTAGACTGCAAGGTCTACTTAATTCATTCGTTGCTAAAAGCATTGAATGTGGTCTTGTTATCTCTATAACTAAATCCAGAGTTCTCAATCCCCAGGAGAAAACTCATGTCCCTATAACTTTCAAGGTCAACAACCAGATCATTGAAACGTGTAGGCAGCACAAATACCTTGGAGTTGGTATTAACAGTGACATTGTAAATGATCTACACCGTAGGTTAAAAGAAAGACTAAACCCACTGAAAACACTTACTGGTAGGAATAAAAAATTAATATTGGTATCAATATTAAATATGCTAGATTATTCTATATGATGTTCGTTAGATATCTAGTTAATTATCAAGCCTTGCACCTAATTAATTTCCCAGCCTCTGAGTTGAACAAACTTGAAGTTGTACAGAATGAAGCCTTGAGGATAATTCTTGATGCCCCAAGATGCACGAAAATCATCAGCATGAGGGAAGAACTGAAGCTTCCAACCATACTAGAGAGAATCATACAAGTCAACACAACCTTTTGCTTTAATTTAATTAATTAAAGTCATATGAGACCCGTCATCTGCATTGCTCAGAGACAAATTATTCAGTGCTGTTAACACCCAAATGGCTGGTGCCAACATACCGACTCACTCCTTTTATGACCAATTGCTGAACAAAAATTCCTATAATCTCATCAAACTCAAAATTCCGTATAAGTGCAATCTACCTGTCTCCGATATTCCTTTTTATCTGTACCCCACAATTCAAGTATCATACACACCCGTCACCAAGAAAGGTAATGAGAATTTTGCTCTTCTCAAAGACAGGTAAATCGCATACTTAGATTTACCTGTCCTCCTCCTCCATCGAAAATTTAAAATCTCACGAGCACTGTCCAATGTTCTACTGGACGGACTGCAGCAACATGTAGGTTTTAAAGAAATAATATTTGCACACAGACTATCAGTGTCAGGTTAAACCACTGGCTGACCTCCACACAAACAGAACTAGCGGCACTACAACCAGCTACAAGAACATTAAAAAACATTGGAGAGAAATGATATTATGTGACTCAAAATCTGCTCTTCAAGCAATCGAAAACTTCTCCTGGAAGATCGACAGCAAGAACCTCATATTACCAATTATAAATTACCTAATTGCTGCACAGAGTAAAGGGTCTCGAATCTCCTATGTATGGATACCTTCACACATAAATATAATCCATCATAATGACACAGACATCCAAATTAGCAGCCAAATTAGCGTGTAACAAAGATGAAGTTGAATTAGATCTAGGTATCCCCATCTCTGCTGTCAAAACTATATTGTTCCAAAGACTCAGGTCTGATAGGAGAGAAATTACTGACTCTCAACGACCTGAAAGCACCAGTATAAAAAGCAATGATTTGTTCAGATCTGAAACCTATATTTATGGGCATCACAAAACGTCCACCAGACTGTGCGACACAGTGGTTGCCAGGATCAGGTTGGGTTATCGTTACTTGTGGCAGGTAGCTACAGGTGACGGATCTCCCAATCCTGAGCACTCCAGGTGCAAACTCTGTGAACAGGAACTGCGGCATGATCTCCCACACTAAATCACCGAATGCCCAGTTATCAGACCATTGAGACCAGTTGGCATGAGATACCTGCAGCTTTGCAATTACTTTATTCACTCTCATGTTCTTGAAGATATCCTCATAGTGCACCCAAAATTTGCCAGTGCAGGTTACTTATCACATGCCTCTGTATGACTTACCATCCTGTGTGATGGGGATTTTTTGCATCACGTAGCTACCTTTTGACGCAATCTACTTCCCTTCATATAGTCTAGGGTAGCTACATAAATGCAGATGCACCTAAATGTGTTAACTCAAATAAAAAATTATCCCACCGCCCCACCCCAAATCCTTATCCTGATCCCTCCCAAGTGCCATATAATCGTAATCGTTTGGCACTTTCTCCTGATAATTCCCCCTCCTTCCCGACATTTGACTATCCGGCGAGATGGAAACTTTAAGTATTACTGTTACCTTATTTACTCTTGCATTCATGATATCCTCATAATGCATCCAGTGTCTGCCATTGCAGACTACTCATCACAAACCTTTGTATGACTAACCATCCTGTGTGATGGGGATTTTTAGCATCACGTAGCTAGTTTCTTGACACACTCCACTACCACTATATAGCACTTGGAAGGGATGAGGATAGGTTTTTTGGGACAGGACGGAGAGAAGGAATGATGTCGGTCGGAAATTGAACGACGTTCAATCTGCTAGAAGTGAGACCGTTGCTCCGCCCTCCACTCCAAGAGATTAGACCATGTATAGTCGTAATAGCTGAGTGCTTGCCAAAGCACTCAGCTACAAAAGAGGAACAACCAGCAAACTTCATCAAATTATCTGTGATTGACAGGTCACAGGAATTGATCTGATAGTCAATCGATATACTCATGCAGGATGGTGAGTTGATCACTTCAGACACGCGTTAGATAGTTCCCATCATCAAAATTACCATCATTCCCCCTCCCAGATATTACCACCTCCAACCATTAATACACCATCACTATATCACTATTCACCCTTCTTGATGAGTTTTTGCTCACTCATCTGGGACCCTTGTTGACGGACTGTATCTTTCTCCTGTCCTTCACAGTCACGGGGATGAGCTCAGAGTTTGTTTACAACGCATGAAGGCCAGTTAATGATATATATATATATNACACAGTTTAGAGTTTAAACCCAAGCAAATGTATGTAATGAAGATAGGGTAGGAAGCAGGAGACCAGATACAAGGTATCACTTGGGAGATGAAATACTTAAAGAATCAGAGAGAGAGAAAGACCTAGGGGTTGATATCACGCCAGACCTGTCCCCTGAAGCTAATATCAAGAGGGATAACGTCAGCACCATATGCCAGGTTGGCTAACATAAGAACGGCCTTTAGAAACTTGTGTAAGGAATCTTTCAGAACATTATATACCACATATGTCAGACAAATCCTGGAGTACGCGGCTCCAGCATGGAGTCCATATCTAGTCAAGCATAAGACTAAACTGGAAAAGGTTCAAAGGTTTGCCACCAGACTAGTACGCGGAGCTGAGAGGTATGAGCTACGAGGAGAGACTACGGGAATTGAACCTCACTTCGTTGGAGGAAGACAGAAGAGTTAGGGGGGACATGATCACCACATTCAAGATTCTCAAGGGAATCGACAGGGTTGATAAAGACAGGCTGGTTTAACACAAGGGGCACACGCACTAGGGGACACAGGTGGAAACTAAGTGCCCAAATGAGCCACAGAGATATTAGAAAGAACTTTTTTAGTGTCAGAGTGGTTGATAAATGGAATGCATTAGGAAGTAATGTGGTGGAGGCTGACTTCATACACAGTTTCAAGTGTAGATATGATAGAGCCAATAGGCTCAGGAACATGAACACCTGTTGATTGACGGTTGATAGGCGGGACCAAAGAGCCAGAGCTCAACCCTCGCAAGCACAACTAGGTGAGTACAACTAGGTGAGTACACACACACACACACAAGACAGAAGAGTAAGGGGAGACATGATCACAACCTACAAAATCCTCAGGGGAATCGACCGGGTAAACAGATAAACTATTCAACACTGGTGGGACGCGAAACAAGGGGACACAGGTGGAAACTGAGTACCCACATGAGCCACAGAGACGTTAGAAGGAAACTTTTTCAGTGTCAGAGTAGTTAACCGATGGAATGCATTAGGGAGTGATGTGGTGGAGGCTGACTCCATACACAGTTTTAAATGCAGATATGATAGAGCCCAGTAGGCTCAGGAATCTGTACACCAGTTGATTGACAGTTGAGAGGCGGGATCAAAGAGCCAAAGCTCAACCACGCAAGCACAAATAGGTGAGTACACACACACACACACAACACACACACAACACACACACACACACACACACACACACACACACACACACACACATACACACACACACACACACACACACACACACACACACACACACACACACACACTAGTTCCAGAACTAAGAGGCATGAGTTATGAGGAAAGGCGGCGGGAAATGCACCTTACGACACTGGAAGACAGAGGAGTAAGGGAGGGGATATGATCACAACCTACAAAATACTCAGGGAATCGACCGGGTAAGCAAAGATAAACTATTCAACACTGGCGGGACGCGAACAAGGGGACACAGGTGGAAACTGAGTACCCACATGAGCCACAGGGACGTAAGAAGGAACTTTTTCAGTGTCAGAGCAGTTAACGGATGGAATGCATTAGGGAGTGATGTGGTGGAGGCTGACTCAATACACAGTTTTAAATGTAGATATGATAGAGCCCAGTTGGCTCAGGAATCTGTACACCAGTTGATTGACAGTTGAGAGGCGGGACCAAAGAGCCAAAGCTCAACCCCCGCAAGCACAATTAGGTGAGTATAATTAGGTGAGTACACACACTCAAACACACACACATAGGGGCCTGATGACTGAGTGGAGAGCGCTGGAGATTCGTAGTCCTAAGGGCCTAAGGGCTTCTGTCCCCGGCGAAGGCGGAAACAAATGAACAGAGTTTCTTTCACTCTGGTACCTCTGTTCATCTAGCAGTAAATAGTTACCTGGGAGTTACACAGCTGCTATGTGCTGCTTTCTGTGTGTGTGTGTGTGTGTGTGTGTTGTGTGTGTGTGTGTGTGTGTGTGTGTGTGTGTGTGTGTGTGTGTGTGTGTGTGTGTGTGTGTGTGTGTGTGTGTGTGTGTGTGTGTGTGTGTGTGTGTGTGTGTACTCACCAAGTTGTGCTTGCGGGGTTTAGCTCTGGCTCTTTGGTCCCGCCTCTCAACCGTCAATCAACAGGTGTACAGGTTCCTGAGCCTATTGGGCTCTATCATATCTACACTTGAAACTGTGTATGGAGTCAGCCTCCACCACATTACTTCCTAATGCATTCCATTTGTCAATCATTCTGACACTAAAAAAGTTCTTTCTAATATCTCTGTGGCTCATTTGGGCACTCAGTTTCCACCTGTGTCCCCTAGGCGTGTGCCTCTTGTGTTAAATAGCCTGTCTTTATCATCCCTATCGATCCCTTGAGAATCTTGAATGTGGTGATCATGTCCCCCCTAACTCTTCTGTCTTCCAACGAAGTGAGGTTTTAATTCCCATAGTCTCTCCTCGTAGCTCATACCTCTCAGCTCGGGTACTAGTCTGGTGGCAACCTTTGAACTTTTTCCAGTTTAGTCTTATGCTTGACTAGATATGGACACCATGCTGGAGCCGCATACTCCAGGATTGGTGTGATGTATGTGGTATATAATGTCCTGAAAGATTCCTTGCACAAGTTTCTAAAGGCCGTTCTTATGTTAGCCAACCTGGCATATGCTGCTGATGTTATCCTCTTGACATGAGCCTCAGGGGGACAGGTCTGGCGTGATATCAAACCCCAGTCTTTCTCTCTCTTTGACTCTTGAAGTATTTCATCTCCCAAATGATACCTTGTATCTGGTCTCCTGCTTCCTACCCCTATCTTCATTACATTACATTTTTTTTTGTGTGTGTGTGTGTGTGTGTGTGTGTGTGTGTGTGTGTGTGTGTGTGTGTGTGTGTACTCACCTAGTTGTACTCACCTAGTTGTGCTTGCGGGGGTTGAGCTCTGGCTCTTTGGTCCCGCCTCTCAACCGTCAATCAACAGGTGTACAGTTTCCTGAGCCTAATGGGCTCTATCATATCTACATTTGAAACTGTGTATGGAGTCAGCCTCCACCACATCGCTTCCTAATGCATTCCATTTGTCAACCACTCTGACACTAAAAAAGTTCTTTCTAATATCTCTGTGGCTCATTTGGGCACTCAGCTTCCACCTGTGTCCCCTAGTGCGTGTGCCCCTTGTGTTAAACAGCCTGTCTTTATCAACCCTGTCGATTCCCCTGAGAATCTTGAATGTGGTGATCATGTCCCCCCTAACTCTTCTGTCTTCCAACGAAGTGAGGTTAATTCCTGCAGTCGCTCCTCGTAGCTCATACCTCTCAGCTCGGGTACTAGTCTGGTGGCAAACCTTTGAACCTTTTCCAGTTTAGTCTTATGCTTGACTAGATAGGGACTCCATGCTGGAGCCGCATACTCCAGGATTGGTCTGACATATGTGGTATATAATGTTCTGAAAGATTCCTTACACAAGTTTCTAAAGGCCGTTCTTATGTTAGCCAACCTGGCATATGCTGCTGATGTTATCCTCTTGATATGAGCTTCAGGGGACAGGTCTGGCGTGATATCAACCCCCAGGTCTTTCTCTCTCTCTGACTCTTGAAGTATTTCATCTCCCAAATGATACCTTGTATCTGGTCTCCTGCTTCCTACCCCTATCTTCATTACATTACATTTGCTTGGGTTAAACTCTAACAGCCATTTGTTCGACCATTCCTGCAGCTTGTCCAGGTCTTCTTGAAGTCTCAAGCTGTCCTCCTCTGTCTTAATCCTTCTCATAATTTTGGCGTCGTCAGCAAACATTGAGAGGAATGAGTCTATACCCTCTGGGAGATCGTTTACGTATATCAGAAACAGGATAGGTCCAAGTACAGAGCCCTGTGGGACTCCACTGGTGACTTCACGCCAGTCTGAGGTCTCACCCCTCACTGTAACTCTCTGTTTCCTATTGCTTAGGTACTCCCTTATCCACTGGAGCGCCCTACCTGTTACTCCTGCCTGTTTCTCCAGCTTATGCATCAACCTTTTATGGGGTACTGTGTCAAAGGCTTTCCGACAGTCCAAAAAAATGCAGTCCGCCCACCCTTCTCTTTCTTGCTTAATTCTTGTCACCTGATCGTAGAATTCTATCAATCCTGTAAGGCAAGATTTACCCTCCCTGAACCCATGTTGATGGGTTGTCACGAAGTCTCTTCTCTCCAGATGTGTTACTAGGTTTTTTCTCACAATCTTCTCCATCACCTTGCATGGTATACAAGTTAAGGACACTGGCCTGTAGTTCAGTGCCTCTTGTCTGTCACCCTTTTTGTATATTGGTACTACATTAGCAGTCTTCCATATTTCTGGTAGGTCCCCCGTTTCCAGTGACTTACTATACACTATGGAGAGTGGTAAGCAAAGTGCTCCTGCACACTCTTTCAATACCCATGGCGAGATTCCATCCGGCCCAACAGCTTTTCTCACATCCAGCTCCAATAGGTGCTTTTTGACCTCATCTCTTGTAATTTCGAACCTATCCAAGGTCACCTGGTTTGCTGCCACCTCTCCCAGCGCCGTGATATCTCCCTGTTCTATTGTAAAGACCTCCTGGAACCTTTTGTTGAGTTCTTCACACACCTCTTTGTCATTCTCTGTGTACCTGTCCTCGCCCACCCTAAGTTTAATCACCTGTTCCTTCACTGTTGTCTTCCTCCTGATGTGACTGTGTAGTAGCTTTGGTTCAGTCTTGGCTTTGTTAGCTATATCATTTTCATACCTTTTCTCAGCTGCTCTTCTCACACTGACATACTCGTTCCTGGTTCTCTGGTATCTCTCTCTACTTTCTGGTGTTCTGTTATTACGAAAGTTCCTCCATGCCCTTTTGTTCAGCTCTTTTGCTTTCATACATTCCCTATTATGAAATAGTAAATACAAATATTAAATAAACACGCATACATACACACACACGCACATACACATACGCAAACACGCACGTGGGCGCCGAAAATCCAATACATATACAGGCAAAATTGAACACGCACACAAATATACACAATCATACAAATATACCATATAAAACACAATATACACCCATTCACACACAAAAATCAAAATGAAACATACGCACTTACGCATAATAACAATCCCAAGCAGACAAAAAAAAACAAATACACAAACAAACACACCTCCACCTTTCATTCACTTCTCTTTTCTAAAGCGACGGTTTCGCTTCATGCAGGTCGGCGTTCAATCCCCTACCATCCAAGTGTTTGGGTACCATTTCTTTCCCTCCCGTCCCATCCCCTAATCCTTATCCTGACCCCTTCCCAGTGCTATACAGTCGTAATGGTTAGGCGCTTTCCCACTGATAATTCCGTCCCTCCTACATCAAACACTGAAAAACACAAGAAATACACGTTAATAACGCTTCCCAATTTCATGTTGGTGAAAGCCCGTATGACCAAAAATGGGTGTATTCACCCGAAGCTGTATACACCCATTTTCGGTATACTGAGAGTATACGTGCCCTGAAGAGGGCACGTATACTCTCAGAGTTTACTTCAGTCTTGGAACTAAAGTATTCCCTGCTGGCTGGTCATTATAATATCTGTTGGTGACCTTAGAAGCTCTCAGAGGTCGAAAGACGTTAATATCCCAACACTAAATGAAGGTAAACATCATTTTCATATAAAAGCGCCACTGCTTTTCATGGTCTCATTCTAAGGATCATTTTACCAGTTTAATTTCCACATTAAATGCTTGCAAGCATGTCCCATTGCCTATATAAGGGGGCAGGTCCCCTTAACCCGGCGTCCCTGTAACAGTTACAAGATAAAAATGAAACATTTGTGAGCTCAATGTAAAGTTCAACACTATATATTTCGTTTACAACCAACATAAAGAATAAAATTTAGGAGTTATTTTTATTGTTATCACCTCAAATATTTTGCCTAAACCCCGTCATGGGCTGAACGGTCGTGGTTAGTCGAGTGCCTCGAACCAGGCTCGAAGCTGCACGTCGATCGATTAATCACAATTTTAACCAATTTGATAAACTTATTTAGCTAAATAACACCAAATCTTGACTCAATATATTTAATGAATACCGGCATAACTTTCACCCTCAAGTGAGCCTAAAAGACATATATTTATACCGTCACAATCTCAACCAACTCTACCTGGCTACTATCACTCTCCTTCTTAATTATCCTACACAATCTTACTATTATCCGTCCAATCCTACTCTGCTTCCATCACCGCACCACTATAGTCAATCTGAGATCACCATTCATATGCAGACTCAATCCCCCCCCCCCGGTAACCATTTCCGTCCATCGGATTCACTGTTGTCTAACAATAAAGTTTTATATATTGCCTTTACAGAGAATTCTCTTCCTTTTCCGCCTCGTAAGATTCTGGAGGCTACAATTGTGTGAACTCACTCCAGTGGGCGTCGTTATAACCCAGTCGTTATTTCAGTTACAATTGAGATATTCTTAGTCGCCTAAAACAAATATTTAGGAATATTTGCTTAAATCTGAGTCTAGTAAATATTGATTATAGTGGGAATTATACATACATATATATTCATAATTATATTTTGGTACCAGTCTTTTTTGTAAACATATGTTGTTGAATATGACCGAAAGGGTAAGATTAATGATTCTAACACGAAACTTCTCGATATTTCTTGTTTTTTCTTCACTGTCGAGGGAAGTTGAACAATTAACTCACCAAAGTTCATTTTCACACTTTATTATGGCCTAGCGATGCATTTCACAAGGTTCTCCTTACATTCCCAAAGACAAGTTTACCGTGTCTAGCACCAGATTATATTCTCTTTGGGTGAGGTAGTAAAGAATGGCATAACATAAGAGGTATTAAATGGAAATTAAATGGATCAACAGGGGCAGCTTATGTTCCTGAGGTGGGATTATTGGATCCTGTCTCTACATTGGTTCGGGGTCTTGAAGTGGGTAGAATGTAATTATGTGTTAGCTGGTTGTTGATTGCTGGTCTGGACTTCATGATATGTAGCGCCTCGCTGATGTCCAGTCTTCTGTTGTCGTTATACCTGTTGATTATATCAGCGTTGCTTGTCAAGATGTCTCTGGTGATGATCTAGTTGTGTGGGGAGACTATATGCTCCGGGATGGAACCCTGTTGTTTGTGTATTGTTAATCGCGTATAAAGAGATGTTGTTGTCTTGCCTATATACTGAAATCTTTGTGGCTTACAGTCCACAAGTGGGCATGTGAAGGCATAGACAACGTTAGTCTCTCTTAAGGC
>WNGS01004511.1:7451617-7461752 GCA_020271785.1 Procambarus virginalis
GTGCGTGAGTGTGTGCAAATCGTGTGCGTATCAGTGAATGCATGGGGCATGCCCTATATATGCGACTATATGTGTATTTATTGAAATTGAAATCAGATTACAGAGGTATAAATACACACAAAGGGATGAGGCACCTATTCTCATCCAGTTCAGTACAACGTGTTCCTATATACATTTGCACCATCACAAATAATCAACATATTACTGAATAATGTGGTTTAACACATATACATTTCCTCCTGTACGCAAGCAGTATGATATCAATTGTACACACAAATACTTTTATGACTAATTACATAGAGATAAGAAGCTGTAAAGAGACTACAAGTACATAATCAGGCAAATCTACCAATGGTTTCAATCTTTGAAAAAATTCTTATATCTCAGGAACTGGCGTACCCGGTACCTTAACCACTTGATCAACCGTGACTGTACAAAAGACATTGATAGCCGAGGCTATATCCCCAACGTCCCGACGGCACTTGGCGATAAGCAAGCATAGTTATTTCATCCAATCACCTCACTTTGTGGGGCCATTTGAGCAACACAAATGCGAACACAAAGTGCCGTCGGGACGTTGTCTTTTGTACGGTCACTGTTGGTCGAGTGGTTAAGGTACTGGGAACGCCAGTTGCATAGTGCTCCTGGCTGTCTAGGTTCGAATCCCTCTGGGGTGTGGAGTTTTCAGTTGCATTCTGGCTTGGGGACCATTCAAGCTTGTTCACACACACACACACACATACACACACACACACACACACACACAAACACACACACACACACACACACAAACACACACACACACACACACACACACACTGGTAGCCTGGTGGATAGTGCGCAGGACTCGTAATTCTGTGGCGCGGGTTCGATTCCCGCACCAGGCAGAAACAAATGGGCAAAGTTACTTTCACCCTGAATGCCCCTGTTACCTAGCAGTAAATAGGTACCTTGGAAAGAGTTCTTAGTGATCTATGGCTTGTGCACACATATATAAATAAATATATATATATATATATATATATATATATATATATATATATATATATATATATATATATATATATATATATATATATATATATATACATATATATATATATATATATATATATATATATATATATATATATATATATATATATATATATATATATATATATATTTATATTAATATATGTGTGTGTGTGTGTGTGTGTGTTAATCAGCAGACAATCAAGAACATGATAGTTTTTTCCTTTTCTTAGAATCCTTAACAATGGACATGAAGATTGGATTTCGACTGTTTGATGAATCTAGTGCTCCTCGGCTATCGTCAAAAACGAAAACCTCTGTTTCGTTCTGTCGTACTTCCTCCAAACCAGCCAGAATGGCCTGCAGTTCAACTTGTGTGGATGATATATATTTACTAAATCGAAGTTCAACTTTCCTGTCCACAGTTTCAAACTCAGTATATTCCCTTACCAGGACACTACACCCTGCCCTGTTATTTTTTTTTTTTGATTGGGGGAGGGATATTTCTAGCTTAATTAATTTCCTGTGTCAATCTTTCTTATCTTGAGGATCTTATCCTACCCTAATAACGAGACCCGGAAGACGCCCACACAGGCCAGACATTCACCCGGAGTCTCTGGTATTCAAAGGTATATTATTCACCAAAATATCAATATCTGTACTTGATGTAAATATTAAACAAACATTCAGACATTTCCTTTGTCCGATGAAAAAAAATTAGTCTGGATATGAAAGGGGGGGGGGGAATGCATTACATGCCAAACAAAATGTGCTTTTGAAGACGTTTGTTAGACTGAATGCAATAAAATGAGGGACCCGAAGCGAATATTAAAACACTTGAGTAGTAAAGGCTCAGAGGAATTTATCAGAGAAGGAGTTCTAGAGATTCTCGTAACGGGGAACTGCAAGTGGATGAAAGAAAGTGACTCTTATGAGAAGCACTTCTTGCATGGGCAGCTCCGGCTGGGGGGTAAGAAAAAAAAATAAAACATAATCTTAGGCATTTGAAAATAAGTCGGAACCACTACACCGCGAAACGATATTAGCAATGAAATCTGGGTTTCCACTAAATTCTCTAGGGGTTTTGAGGCTCCCAACCGATCACCCACATTCGAATCAGGTTCGAATCTTCCTCATGGCTCCTATTGGTTTTCTCATCAATATATCATGCATGGGACTTTTTCTGGCTGTACCCATGTCGGCAACCTGCATGTGTCTAGATCCAGAAACCCCTCCATGTAGCAGTGACCCTCTGCCTTCGTGCCCGAATTCACACTGAATTCAAGTGTATTTGCAACAGGGTGGAAGCAGACTAATATGGGCTGCACGGGTTGCATTGCGGAAGCACAAAAAGCTGGCATGCAAAACACAACGAGGTGTATGATATCATCAAGAGGAGCCTTGCCTCAGCTCAGTGCCCAGCGGAGAGAGAACCTCGCATCCTAGTAGACAAAATCCCGGACGATCATGCATTTCACGCAGGATCCATCACAATATACCCCTAGAAGAGGGACAGCCAGTTGGTGTGGGACTACACACGTGCATCCACCCTCGCTGACAACTACAAACACTTTGGTGCTCATCAAGCAGGTGCGGCGGCCAACCACAGGCAAGCAGTAAAATCAATCAAATACAAGCGACTGGAAGGTCAGTACACCTTTGTTCCCATAGCGTCTTTTGCAGTGTACATCTTGAAACTTTATATATATATATATATATATATATATATATATATATATATATATATATATATATATATATATATATATATATATATATATATATATATATGCAAACAAGCCTGAATGGTCCCCAGGACTATATGCAACTGAAAACTCACACCCCAAAAGTGACTCGAACCCATACTGCCAGGAGCACTTTGCTGGCGTACAGGATCCCTTAACCGCTCGACCAACACGACCGGACATAAGAGGATGGAAGCCGAGGCTATTTCCATCCCCCCGCCGGCACTCGGTAGGTATCCTTGGGCATGGTATTTTATCAAATCACCTCATTCTTTGGGGCACACGTGAGGAACACAAATGCGAACAAGCCTGTATGGTCCCCAGGACTATATGCAACTGAATGCCAGCAGAGTGCTCCTACAGTATGGGTTCGAGTCACTTCTGGGGTGTGAGTTTTCAGTTGCATATAGTCCTGAGGACCATTCAGGCTTGTTCGCATTTGTGTTCCTCACGTGTGCCCCAAACAATGAGGTGATTTGATAAAATACAATGCCCAAGATTACCAATTTTGTAGGTAATTATCATGTCTCCCCTTACTCTTTTGTTTTCCAGGGACGTGAGGTTCAGCTCCTTTAGCTTTTCCTCGCAGCTCATACCTCTCAGTTCCGGGACGAGCCTGGTGGCACACTGCTGAATCTTCTCTAACTTGGTCTTGTGTTTAACTAGATATTGACTCCAGGCTGGAGCTACATATTCCAGGATTTGTCTGACATAAGTGGTATACAGGGTCCTGAACGATTCCTTACACAAGTTTCTAAAGGCAGTTCTTATGTTGGCCAGTCTAGCATATGCCGCTGATGATATCCTTTTGATGTGGGCTTCTGGGGACAGGATCGGTATGATATCAACCCCCAGATCATTCTCTCTATTTGACTCATGCAGGATTTCACCTCCCAGATGGTATCTCGTGTTCAGCCTCCTGCTCCCTTCGCCTAGTTTCATTACCTTACACTTTCCTGAGTTGAACTTTAACAGCCATTTTCTAGACAATTCCTGCAATTTGACCAAGTCATCCTGTAGTCTCTGTCTATCTTCATCCGTCTTGATTCTTCTCATAATTTTTGCATCATTAGCAATCATCGAGAGGAACGAGTCTATACCCTCCGGAAGATCGTTTACATATATTTGAAACGGGATGGGTCCAAGTACTGAGCCCTGTGGGTCTCCGCTATTGACATCTCGCTACTCTGATGTCTCCCCCCCTCACCGTTACTCGCTGTTTCCTGTTGCTCAAGTACTCCCTTATCCACTGGAGCACCTTCCCTTTTACTTCTGCCTGTTGCTCCAACTTTTTAACAGCCTTTTATGGGGTACTGTGTCAAAAGCTTTCTGCCAATCCAGGAAAATGCAGTCGGCCCACCCTTTTTTTACCTAATTTATGTTGCCTGGTCATAGAATTCTATTAGACCCGTGAGGCACGATTTACCAAATTAAACCCATGTTGGTGGTGTGTTACAAAATTATTTCCCCTCCAGATTCTCTACGAGCCTTTTCCTCATGACCTTCTCCATCACCTTGCATGGTATACAAGTTAGGGAAACTGGACTGTAGTTCAGTGCCTCTTGCCTGTCACCCTTCTTGTATATTGGGACCACATTAGCTGTCTTCCAACTTTCTGGTAGGTCTCCTGTTTCCAGAGACCTGTTATACACCATAGAGAGTGGCACACTTAGTGTTTCTGAACCTTCCTTTAGTATCCATGGTGAGATTCTGTCAGGCCCAACAGCCTTTGTCACATCCTGCTCCAGCAGACACCTTTTGACCTCATCACTGGTGAGGTCAAAGTCCTCCAAGGTTGTTTGGTTTGCCTCCTCCTCATTTAGTGCAGGGGCTTCTCCTTGTTCTATTGTGAAGACCTCCTGGAATCTCTTGTTGAGTTCTTCACACACCTCCTTGTCATTCTTTGTGTATCTGTTCTCCCCTTTTTTCAATTTCATCACTTGTTCCTTCAATGCTGTTTTCTTCCTGATGTGGCTGTGGAGCAGCTTTGGTTGGGTCTTAGCTTTACTCACTAAGTCATTTTCATACTGTCTCTCTGCTTCCTTCCTCACTCTGAGGTGCTCATTTCTGGCCCTCTGGTATCTCTCCCTGCTCTCCGGTGTTCTGTTATTTTAGTAGTTTCTCCATGTTCTTTTGCTCAGTTACTTTGCTACCTTGCATTCCTGGTTGAACCAGGGGTTTTCTGTTGTTTTTCGTTTTCTCCTTTTGGACAGGGATAAACCTGTCTGTAGCTTCCTGGCACTTCTGAGTGAAAAAATCCATCATGTCCTGCACATTTCTTTTCTCTAAGTTCTGTTCGCATGGTATTTTCCTTAGGAAGTTCCTCATCTCGTCATATTTTTCCTCTTCGGTAATTTAGTCTTTTCCCTCCGATCCCATCTTGGATAGGTTATCCCTACTTGCACCAAGTACTCAAAAGTCAGTACGCTGTGGTCACTCATTCCTATGGGGATTTCAACTTTGATTTCCCTTATTTCTGACTCATTAGGGTGAATATCAAGGTCGAGTCTATCTGGTTCATCATTGCCTCTCACTCTTGTGGGTTCCTGACATGCTGGCTCAGAAATTCTTGTTGCCATTTCCAAGAGTTTGGCTCTCCACGTATCTCGCCCACCATGTGGGTCCCCATTCATTCTCCCAAGTCTATATTTCCATGGTTGAAATCGCCATATTAAGAGTCTTGAGTCTTCCATGCAGGACACTGAAGCTGCTCTCTCTATTATATTAATGGTTGTCATGTTGATCCTATCAAACTCCTGTCGTGTCTTTTTGTCATTTAGAGGGAGGGTTGTGTGTGTGTGGTGTGGTGTGTGTGTGTGTGTGTGTGTGTGTGTAGTGTGGTGGTAGAATAGTGTGTGTGTGTGTGGTGTGTGTGTGTGTGTGTTGATATGTGTGTGTGTGTGTGGTAGTATGTGTGTGTGTGTTGTGATATGTGTGTGGTGTGTGATAGTAGTGTGAGCGTGTGATGTGTGTGAAAATAAATTTTGAGCCAATGGAGTACTTGAACTCGCGTTCTGGTGATTCCCAGACACTTGCCTGCCTTAACCGACTAAGCAACGGTGGTACGAAGGTTGACCACCAGACTGATCGTCTGGGAGGTCTGGAAGCCAAACGGACCCAACCAGAGTATTTACTAGCCACCCGACCACACTCGGCCTACATAATGGCGTTCACACTCTATATCACCCCCAGTCAATCTGACAGGGATGGCGAAGACACAGAACAGACACGACAGACAGGACAGACAGACAGACAGACAGACAGAGACATGCACAGACCAGACCAGACAGTGACAGACAGACAGAGCACCACCAAACACACAGAAAAACACGACAGACAGACCAGAAATTAAGGCCACCTTCACACCTGATGAAATAGAAACATATACAAACTCTACGTATATGCCACGCTGCATAACAAATAGCCTTATCTCCCAGCGAGTGCAACAGTCCTGCAACAGGAAGCGTCCCTCTTCACGCAAACCCGTACGCATCCTTAATGCATGCGATGCAATTTGAATTGCAATATCTTTACCGAAGGCCAAACCCAGCAAACGAAAAAAACAGTAACTGGACGCATATGTTTCCGCTCAGTTACAACTTGTAATAAAATTAGTTACATCTTAGTGATACCGTTTTTAATGACGTATTAGAACGTTGTTTCAACTTTTGTAATGGTTGGTTACAACTACAGTTAGGTTGGTTGTAAACGCATTGTATCGAATGTTATACAGCGTCGTAGTTCACGTCAATGATGTTTGACGGGGAAAATTGTCGTACAAAGAAAATGGGTTGCGGCATCGCGACAAATCACATACTGGTACCCGATTTCTGTTAATGGTATCTTTTTGTAGTTAGGATACTGGGCACTATAGTACCACAGTTTCCTTGGCGATGTGGGCAAAACCCGTACCTCAAACAAGTCGTATAGTCGAATATGTGACTTACGGTTTATAAGTGCATAGTGACATACTTAACATAATAGGTTTCCCTTGAAAAGCCATCATAGCAAAACACCGACGCATTACCTAACCTACAGTATCGTAAGGTAAGATAAGCATCTTATTGCTATAGTAATTACAATTATTACACGAACCTAATACCTATAATAGGTTACGTATACAATTGTAACATTACGAGCTAAATCGTAATTACATTGCTTCGTAATTAAATTGCGTTCGTAACTTACAATTATTCCAATACCTATACCATACATAAGGTTACGTAACAATTGTAATGTAAGTAGAGCTGATAATGATGCTATTGTTCAACATACTAAGTAGGTTAGGTAAGGTCGGTGTTTTTATGAAGCCGTTTTCTAAGGTAAACTAATTATGTTACGTAGTCACCTATGCAGAGTACTAATAATCAATATTCGACTATACGAATTTGCGAGGACGGGTTGGATTGGGAACCGTAGGAAGCCACGGGCTGCTTCACTGTCGTGAATCCTCCCGTTCCAACCAACATGTCTTGGATCATGACCACACACCGACCAACATGTCTGTGGTAGGTTGAATGTTTGTCCATTTCGAGCAGTACATACTATTTCTTCCTGCTGTCTATCTCACTTACGGAAAACGCTAAGCCTGTATGAGAATATAGTACATTGGAAGCAATATGAGGTAGAAGACATTGGAGCTGGGATATGAAGTGTGAGTGAGGGAACGCTATGTCCAGCCATTTCGTGGGCCATTGGGAGATCAAGTGTCGAACCCTACGAAAAGAGCGAGGCTGTTGCTTTCCCAGCCTGTTTCGTTTCAGATAGGTTAAATTGTCATGTCACGCTATGTAGACCGTGGTAGATGCTATCGTGCACCTTGCACCTACGGCTTGATATTAGTATTTCAACAATAAACATATATAATAACCCACCCGTCCTCGTAAATTCGTATAGTCAATATTGACTTATTAAACTTGCATAGGTGATATACTCAACATAATATTTAGCTTGAAAAGCTTCATAGAAAACACCAGACCTTACCCTAACCTTCTTAGTCCTGTTAAATAAGCATCTTATTGCTTCGTAATTACAATATTACTAACCTATACACTATAATCAATCATCTTATTGCTTCGTAATTACAATTATTACTTAACCTATACCATATAGTTAGGGTTAGTACAATTGTAATGTACGATAGCTACATTAAGATGCTTATCTTAACATACTAAGAAAGTTAGGTAGGTCGGTGTTTTTCTATGAAGCTTTTCAGGTAAACTATTATGTTTAGTATCATCACCTGGCACGTATTTAATAAGTCAATATTGACTATACGAATTTGCGAGGACGGGTTGAATTAAGCCTAACTGTCATGCCTTCAATACCGATAAAAGACATCTGACAAGTCTTTGTTAATATTTCCGGGGGACTCAGAATACCAGTGAAAAACTACAATAAAGCATTACCGAAACACTACCCTAGATATAAACAAAAAAATACGAGTCAGGGATGCGGTGGTTTGGTCGTATTTATGCCTCGTTATTTTTTATGTCAAACATAAAAGTCGAGTTCAATCTGCCAAAAATACCATTAAACAATGCCCCATAATAGCTCCAGAATCACATGTCTAATCCACTAGCAAACTCTTCTGACTTATGACAACAAAAGTTCGGAGGAGACTTAACAATGATCATCATCAAATACTCGCAAGATTCACGACTGCGAGCGACTCAAGTGAATGAGTGAATCACCTAATCACACGTGTATGAGTTGAATCCCGAGCGTTGACACCGGCACGAGTGAATCAAGTTAATAAGTGAATCACCTTATCACACGTGCACTATGAATCACATTAACCCTTACGTTTCAAAATAAAGCGAGCGAGAAGCCGCAGCGTTCCCGTCACCGGCTGGTTCTGATGGGTAAAACTCATGGGGGAGTCTCTGTCCAACCATGAAACCAGTTCCGTGTTACTCTACACAGCCCAGCATTAACATTGTGTCCAAGTGAGCGTGAGTGGTATACGTTTAGTCCTGTACGAGTCGGTGTGTGCGCGTGTGTGTGTATGTGTGTGTGTTGTGTGTATGTGTGTATGTGTGTGTGTGTGTGTGTGTGTGTGATTGTTGTTGGTGTGTGTGTGTTGTGTGTGTGTGTTTGTGTGTGTTTGTGTGTGTGTGTTGTCGTGTGTGTGTGATTTGGATATAAATAGTGGTATCAGCAGGAGGGAACATAGGAGACGTAGGTGAAGAGGTTGCAGAGATAATGTTTTTTTTTATTTGATGTGTCCTATTGTAAAACACACACACAAACAAACCAACAACATACACACAACACACACACACACACACCACACACACACACACACACACACACACACACACACAACACACACACACACACACACAATGTGTATAGCTAAGTCACTGGAAACGGGGACCTACCAGAAATATGGAAGACAGCTAATGTAGTCCAATATACAAAAAGGGTGACAGACAAGAGGCACTGAACTACAGGCCAGTGTCCTTAACTTGTATACCATGCAAGGTGATGGAGAAGATTGTGAGAAAAAAAACCTAGTAACACATCTGGAGAGAAAAACTTCGTGACACGCCATCAACATGGGTTCAGGAGGGTAAATCTTGCCTTACAGGATTATAGAATTCTACGATCAGGTCAAGCATATATTAGGCAAGAAAGAGAGGTGGGCCGACTGCATTTTTTGGACTGTCGGAAAGCTTTTGACACAGTACCCCATAAAAGTGTTGAGCAAAAAGTTGGAGCAACAGGCAGGAGTAACAGGAGGTGCTCCAGTGGATAAGGGAGTACCTGAGCAATAGGAAACAGAGAGTACATGTGAGGGGGAGACCTCAGAACGTGGCGGAGATGTCACCAGTCGAGAGTCCACAGGGCTCGTACTTGGACCTATCCTGTTTCTGAATATAGTAAACGATCTTCCCAGGAGGGTATAGACTCAGTTCCTCTCATGTTTGCTAAGACGCCAAAATTATGAGAAGATTCAAGACAGGATGGATAGACTGAGACTACAGAATGACCTGACAAGATGCAGGAATGGTCAGAAAATGGCTGTAGAGTTCAACTCCAGGAAATGTAAGGTAATGAAGATAGGGTAGGAGAGCAGGAGCCATGAACAAGATCCATCTGGGAGATGAAATACTCAAGAATCAAAGAGAGAAAGACCTGGGGTTGATATCACGCCAACCTGTCCCCTAAGGCCATCATCAAAGGATAACATCAGGCAGGCATATGCAGTATGGCTAACATAAGAACTGCCTTTAGAAACTTGTGTAAGGAATCTGTTCAGAACCGTTATACCACATTAGTCAGACCAAATCCTGGAGTATGCGAGCTCCGGCTGGAGTCCTATCTAGTCCAAGCATAAGACTAAACTGGAAAAGGTTCAAAGGTTTGCCACC
>WNGS01004511.1:7535008-7546383 GCA_020271785.1 Procambarus virginalis
ATATATATCATTATAGCCTAAAACATGCTCGTTTTTTGGCGGACGCTGGTAATGCTCTCAGGTGTTATCTTGAGGTTATCTTGAGATAATTTCGGCGCTTAGCGTCTCTGTGGCCCGGTTCTCGACCAGGCCTTCTTTTGTTACAAACCCCCAGGAAGCAGCCCGTAGCAGCTGTCCAACTCCTAGGTACCTATTACTGCTAGCTAACAGGGCCAATCATGGTAAAGAAACTCTGCCGATTTGTTTCCGCCTCCACCTGGGATTGAACCCGGAACCTCAGGACTACGAATGCGGAGCGCTGTCCACTCAGCTGTCAGGTCCCTCTTGACAGTTTCCCCTCAGGGTAGGAAAGACAGCTGCTACGAAAGTTTATTGCAGTTTTCCTCTACTTTCACGCTAAAGAAAACTGCCTAACATTTCTGTAAATCATCTGCGTTTCCAGCTTCCACCCTTGTCCCCTCGTTCTGATAGACGAAATGTTCACACGGAATACTATTTCACCCCATAACCCCCCCCCCCTGAGTATTTAATATGTTCCTGTCATATCCTTCCCCCTCCCCCACATCTTCCGTCTTTTTTCTAGTGTCGTAAGGTTCAGTTCCTTCAGGCACTTTCATACCCCATCCCTCGTAACTCTAGGACGAGTCTCGTCGTAAACTTCTGAACATTTGTGTGTGTGCACTCACCTATTTGTGCTTGCGGGGGTTGAGCTCTGGCTCTTTGGTCCCGCCTCTCAACAGTCAATCAACTGATGTACAGGTTCCTTAGCCTACTGGGCTCTATCATATCTACATTTGAAGCTGTGTATGGAGTTAGCCTCCACCACATCACTGCCTAATGCATTCCACCTGTTAACTACTCTGGCACTGAAAAAGTTTTTTCTAACGTCTCTGTGGCTCCTTTGGGTACTCAGTTTCGACCTCTGTCCCCTTGTTCGCGTACCACCTGTGTGGGGGGTACCACCCATCCTTATCTACCCAGACAATTCCCCTGGGAATTTTGTAGGTAGTGATCATGTCTCCCTTTACTCTTCTGTCTTCCAGTGTTGTGAGGTTCATCTCCCGAAGCCTTTTCTCGTAACTCATGCCTCTTAATTCTGGGACAAGCCTATTGGCATACCACTGAACTTTTTTCCAGCTTCGTTTTGTGCTAAACAAGGTACGGGCTCCATGCTTGGGCCGCATACTCCAGGATTGGTCTTACATATGTGGTATACAAGATTCTGAATGATTCCTTACACTGGTTCCTGAAGGCTGTTCTGATGTTGTGTGTGTGTGTGTGTGTGTGTGTGTGTGTTGTGTGTGTGTGTGTGTGTGTATGTGGTCGTAAATGTTAATAATACGTGAAGGACAGGAATGTTACAGAAGCCCAAATATACATTCGAGTCGAGAATGTTCACTAACGAATGGAGCGAGAGAGAGGCAGTTCCTCACATCCGTGTCATTTTTACATTACAGTCTCTTTATCCCTGGTATTATCTACCAGCCTTGATACATTCTCGGAATTATTTGACTTCACTGAGGCGGAGAACTACGTCTCATCATACAAAGCTTAGAGTTAGCACACATTCCTACTCTACCCCCCCCCCCCTCCATCACTCCAGCTAATTCTAAGACACTAATTCTAATAAACACTAATTCCTCCAACCCTCACAGTGGTTGAAGGATTTAATGTCGTTCAAGGGCAGGGGTCTGCGTAACTATGTGAAAGGGGGGGGGGTTGTGTGGTCGATAGCTATAGGGTCTGCGCGATTGTCAGGGCAAGAGTTTGTCTATGGCTCAAAGGGCACGACTCTGCCTTACTCAAAGGGCACGACTCTGCGTTACTCAAAGGGCACGACTCTGCGTTACTCAAAGGGCACGACTCTGCGTTACTCAAAGGGTACGACTCTGCGTTACTCAAAGGGTACGACTCTGCGTCACTCAAAGAGCACGACTCTGCGTCACTCAGTGGGCACGACTCTGCGTTACTCAAAGAGCACGACTCTGCGTCACTCAAAGAGCACGACTCTGCGTCACTCAAAGAGCACGACTCTGCGTTACTCAAAGAACACGACTCTGCGTCACTCAAAGAGCACGACTCTGCGTCACTCAAAGAACACGACTCTGCGTCACTCAAAGAGCACGACTCTGCGTCACCCAAAGAACACGACTCTGCGTCACTCAAAGAGCACGACTCGGCGTCACCCAAAGAGCACGACTCTGCGTCACTCAAAGAGCACGACTCTGCGTCACTCAAAAGGCACGACTCTGCGTCACTCAAAGAGCACGACTCTGCGTCACTCAAAGAACACAACTCTGCGTCACTTGGTTAAGAGGTTAAGCTGTGCGTGACGCATCGGGGAGGGACGGGAGGGGAGAATTACCGGGAGAAAGCGCCAAGTCATTATGGCTATTCAGTACATGGAAGGGATCAGGATAAGGATTTGGGACAGGACCGTGGGAAAGGAAGGGTGCTCAACCACTTGGACGGCCGGGGATTGAACGCCGACCTGCATGAAGCGAGACCGTAGCTATACCGTCCAGCCCATGTGATTGGACATGACGCATCAGGGGTCAGCTAGGGTCTGCCGTCCAAAACGGTGGGAAATGCTAATGTTTTATCCCATACTCTCTGATAAAAGGTCCACTGGAAAAACCACTTTCTCTTATAAAGTGAATTACGTTAAAAAAAAATCCCGGTAATCCTCGTATATATGAAGTGGATTTGCAAAAGAGTTTTAATTTTAGATATCCAGTTTCTTTCTATACAATTTTAGGAAACTGTTTCAGGGTTTCGACACTCCAAGTTTAATTGAGCACTAATTCATATATATCGGAATTGAGATATGTATCATAGAGACTGCTCATAATTGAGAGAGACTGCTCATAATTGAGAGAGACTGCTCATAATTGAGAGAGACTGCTCATAATTGAGAGAGACTGCTCATAATTGAGAGAGACTGCTCATAATTGAGAAAGACTGCTCATAATTGAGAGACTACTCAGAATTGAGAGAGACTGCTCATAATTGAGAGAGAATGCTCATAATTGAGTGAGACTGCTCATAATTGAGAGACTGCTCAATTTCGAGTGAAATTTGCCTATTTTTGAGAAAGATGGTTTATTCTTCATGAGAGATATTGATCATACTTGATCAAAGACTGATCCTTCTATGAGAGAAACTGCTAATTCATGAAATAGATTTTGTAACTCATGAAAGAGATTTTGTAACTCATGAAAGAGATTTTGTAACTCATAAAAGAGATTTTGTAACTCATGAAAGAGATTTTGTAACTCATGAAAGAGATTTTGTAACTCATGAAAGAGATTTTGTAACTCACAAAAGAGATTTTGTATCTCACGAAAGAGATTTTGTAACTCACGAAAGAGATTTTGTAACTCACGAAAGAAATTTTGTAACTCACGAAAGAGATTTTGTAACTCACGAAAGAGATTTTGTAACTCGTGAAAGAGATTTTGTAACTCGTGAAAGAGATTTTGTAACTCATGGGAGAAAAACGGTATATTCCTTCCTGAGACATAACTCTCATTCATGAGATTGCTCATTATATTGCGAAAAGTTACCTTGTGAGGTGATAGGAAAAGTTAGTCTAAACAACGTGGGAATCAAAATCGATATTTCATAAATTGAAATATCGAACAGATGAAATTTATTAGTTTTGTTACTTGATAATTGTGTTTGTGTTTTACTACAGCCTTACCTTACCTTACCTTACTTCCCTAAGCTGTCTGAGGGAAAGGTTACAGCAAAGTTGAGGGAAGGGAGGGAAGGGAATTACCAGGGCACAGCGGCCAAGCCATTACAACTATATAGCCCTTAGAAAAGGGTCAGGATGTTATAGGGGTTTGGGATGGGACGGAGGAGAAAGGAATGATTCCCAACCACTTGGTCGGTCGGGGATTGAACGCCTACCTGCATGAAGGGAGACCATTGCTCTACCGTCCAGCCCAAGTGATTGAGCAACTTTGAGGGGGAATGTAGAGCAATTTTTGTATACTCTGGAGGCATAAATCAATTAGAAAACAGCACTTACTGCCCAGGGAACAAAATCTGTGTTATATTGTGTAATTGCTGTAAACATTAGATTTCCCGAACGCAGTGGCCGGATGCCAGGAATATATGCATGTTTATCGGCAATTGTCGCCGGATATCAGGGACTTAAGCGCCTTTATCGGTCACTGTAGCCGGATGTCAAGAATATAAGCATCTGAATCGGCCATTGTAGCCGGACGTCAGGAGCATAAGTTTCTGTATATCCGTTACTGCAGCAGAGGATACAGCTTTAAGCATGACGCAAGTCATGCACTGTAAAGCATTACAACCTGCTATCCTCACATAGGCTATTACAATGGTAAACTATCCTAAAATGGGTTACTGCAGTGGTAAACTATCCTAACATGGGCTACTACAGTGGTAAGCTATCCTCACATAGTCTACAACAGTGGTAACTATCCTAATATGGGCTACTACAGTGGTAAGCTATCCTCACTTGGGCTTCTACAGTTGTAAGCTATCCTCACATAGGCTACAACAGTGGTAACCTATCCTCACATAGGCTACAACAGTGGTAACCTATCCTCACATAGTCTACAACAGTGGTAACTATCCTAATATGGGCTACTACAGTGGTAAGTTATCCTAACATTGCCTATTACAGAGGTAAGCTATCCTCACATGGCCTACTACAGTGATAAGCTATCCTCACATAGGTTACTACAGTGGTAAGCCCACAATAAGAGCTAATATAGGCTGTGCAAAAGACCCTTCGATATCCTGCTGGTAGCATATAAGCACTATCATTAATACATTAGTTTCCGGAATGACAAAAATTGCTGGGCCCAGCGTGGCGGAAATGTTATTACCAGCATGTGGGGATTACTACTTCCAATATGTGGGGATTACTGCTTCCAATATGCGGGGATTACTGCTTCCAGTATGGGGGGATTACTGCTTCCAGTATGGGGGGATTACTGCTTCAAGTATGGGGGATTACTGCTTCCAGTATGGGGATTACTGCTTCCAATATGGGGGATTACTGCTTGCAGTATGCGGGGATTACTGCTTCCGGTATTGGGGGATTACTGCTTCCGGTATTGGGGGGATTACTGCTTTCAGTATGGGGGGATTACTGCTTCCCGTATGGGGGATTACTGCTTCCAGTACGGGGGATTACTTCCTCCGATATGGGATATTACTACTTTCAGTATGCGGGGATTACTGCTTCCGGTATTGGGGAGATTACTGCTTCCAGTATGGGGATTACTGTATCCAGTATGGTGGATTACTGATTCCAGTATGGGGGATTACTGCTTACAGTATGTGGGATTACTGCTTCCAGTATTGGAAATTTCTGCTTCCAGTATGGGGGAATACTGCTTCCGGTATGGGGGATTACTGCTTCCAGTATGGGGGATTATTGCTTCCGGTATGGGGGATTACTGCTTCCAGTATGGGGGTTATTGATACTTCCAGTATGGAGATTACTGCCACCGGTATGAGGGGGATTACTGCTTCCAGTACGGGGGGGGGTATTGCTGCTTCCATTATAGGAGAAATTGCTGTTTGCAGTATGAGGTTATTACCTTTTGCCAGAATGATGGCAGAACTATTTTCAGTATGGGATTATTACTATTTTGTTATGGCAGTGTTACTATTTTTTTGTGTTCTGTTTTTATTGTTAACATAAAAGATTTCTTATTGTTTCCCGCCATCATCATCGCTGAACTATCGCTGGATGAGAAATACCACAAAATTTCAAAAACTATCAGAAAAAATAAACGGCAATCCACACGAACAAATAAGAATATTGAACAATGAGAAATATACCAACAAAAATAATAATTGAAAAAAACAATAATATTTTCAACAATGTTAAATATTTTATAGGTAAACAGGACATTGTTATTATGTCTCATTCCTGAGAAGACGGAAATTTAGATATACAGTTTCTTTCTCATGTCTCTAAATAGCACCTTCTTTTACCCGTCTGTCACAGAAATGTATTGTTAGATTAGATCAACCAGCTATAAGCGTTTCCCTCTGATGAGACTCTTTATCACCTCGGAAAAAAATTATATTAAGGCAAAGTTTAAAAAAATGTGCTATTTTTTGCTCATAAATGTTACCTTCGAAGCACGCAGTGATTGCACTCATTTGGTAGATGTCATCAGTGGAGAAGGACTATACGGAATATTCTGAGATATGTTTGTTGAAGGGATATATGCAACGAGAGGAGGGATATATGCCCGCTTTTCGGTATATATGTACAGAGAGTATACATTAGTCCTGACCTTACTTCAGAACTAAAGTAATCCTGCTGCATGATCAGTATAGTTCTTGTGGTGGACTTAAGAACTCTCCTATGGTTTATAGGACGTAAGTCCAACGCCAAACCAATGTGTGTTTATGGGAGTCTGAGATGCCAAGAGTCCTAAGATTTCATTTTGTAATTTCTTTTTTAAAACGAACTTTAGGACATTCCCAACAGGAGACCTGGTTATTATTCAGGCTTGAAATTATGCATTTGCTATTGCTGAGAATGGCAATTAGCTCTTATTAAAATTTAATGACGTTAACTCCTGTTCAAAAAATATTTTAGCTTTCGTTGAGAATGAGTTTTTTTACTCGTATTAAGAATTTTGTATCTTCTTTCGAGCATTTCTGATGTGATTCTGGACTTCATGTTGCATGCATGCATGCTTGCCCTGTGCTCTGACTGTGGCCAATAACTTGCAAATGATTACCTTGCGAGGATTTCGGAGCTTAGCGTCCCCGCGGCCCGGTCCTCGACCAGACCTCCTAGATCACTGTTTGTTCAGAGATACTTCATGTGATGTTGAAATTAAGGACTAATTCTTCTAACAATTACTTAGTCACATACTGTAGGGAGCATTTTACGACCTCCTTGATTATTACCTGTACAGAGCTTCTATGTAGGTCTTAATTCTTGGGTTTCTCAGGTACTGAAAGACGTGTCGTGAGTTTGTGTCTCACTGAGAAAGTTTTGTATTCCTTCATCTCTTGCAGTAGTCCATGGTAAACCATCCACCCTTCCAGAGAGCTGGTTTCCTCAGTCTTCCGCGAATAAGAGACGTAGATACAATTGTAAAGTGTATGACAACGAAACTTGATATAAAATGATAGTTTCGTAATTGAGTAATGTTTGACATCCCATGCGAGGCGGCTTTTATTTATTCCCAATCATACTCATTCATTTAGTCATCCAACCATTGCATGAAACAATCCAGTGATAATGGCCACCTGTTGGGTTGAAGATGCGTGGCTCGATGATCAGCTTCCGGGTTTCATCGGAAACGTTCTAAATATACTAAATTGTCTAAAAGAAATGACCAGGCAATGAATTACACCGTTGATAGAGCATAGTTTTCGCTCTTGTAAGTCAGCCCAATCACTTGGGCTGGACGGTGGAGCGACGGTCTTGCCTCATGCAGGTCGCCGATCAATCCCCAACCGTCCAAATGATTGGGCACCATTCCTTTCCCCCATCCCATCCCATCCCCCAATCCTTATCCTGATCCCTTCCAAGTGCTATATACTCGTAGTGACTTGGCGCTTTCTCCTAATGTTTTCTTTCTCTTGAAAGAAACCTTTCTTTCCCCTTCTCCCTGTAAGACATGTATCTGACAGTAGACTTGAACCTCAAGAGCCTCTCTAAAACACTCTGGATGATTCACAAAAGGAAGCAACAAATCATAAAACGATCGAACAATCAGTATGTACAAGATGTTGAAATACTGATTGTGTATTGTCCATTCCTTCAGCTTCAATATAGACAGTTAATCCTTTTATAGAAATCTCCGTTTCTTATACCTAATTCTAATGGAAACTCCAACAGAGACAATTGAAGGGAGAAGAGAATTATCAGGAGAAAGAGCCAAGCCATTACGACTACAGAGCAATTGAGCTGAAATAAAAGACTAAAATACACCAGCATAGAACCCTCACCATGTTAAATCAAAAGCAAATATGAAACGGTCCCGATATGTACTACGAGATTAGTACCAGAAATTCCTCCTCTGAGCCATGAGAATAGGTTAGGGATAAGGAGCAACTGACTCTGGTGGAGAGATGAGCCAGAGGATATCTGATTTAGACATACCAAATAATGAGAACCATATAGATAAGTTAGAAGAATATATACTATTCCATACTATGATTGACAGCACAAGACGCTATTGTTGGAAGCTCGTAACCTAAATGACACAATGATAAGAAATTTGGCATTCGATTACAAGCATCGAAATTTGAGTGTTTTTTCACAGAGCAACTTCATATGAACTTACTTCATTGACCAAACCAAAGGTGTTTATCACCCTTACACACACACACACACACACACACCACAACCACACACACACACACCACACACACAACACACACACACACACACACACACACACACACACCACACACACACACCCACACAAACACACAAACACACACACACACACACACACACACACACACACACACACACACACACACACACACACACACACACACCACACACACACACCCACACAAACACAACACACACACACACACATTCGGCTGCCCCTTCTCCTGGCGTCTCTTCTCCATAAGATGAGTCTCTAAGGGTCTTCCTCCTGCATTAACTGTCCTCCTCTCAACAAAGTTGCTGCCACCATTATGACACCTTCCTCCGGGTAAACACCAATCGCAGAAGTTATTACCTCTCATTTCCCTCGCTTTGATTTCAGTAACGAGCTCTCAAACTGGCGCCCACGACCTCACTCAGCACTCACACTCATAAACTGGCGCCACGACCTCACTCAGCACTCACACTCATAAACTGGCGCCCCCGACCTCACTCAGCACTCACACTCATAAACTGGCGCCCACGACCTCACTCAGCACTCACACTCATAAAAACTGGCGCCACGACCTCACTCAGCACTCACACTCATAAACTGGCGCCCACGACCTCACTCAGCACTCACACTCATAAACTGGCGCCCACGACCTCACTCAGCACTCAACTCATAAACTGGCGCCCACGACCTCACACAGCAGTAACACTCATGAACTGGATTTTCACCTCACGCAGCTTTAGACTCATTAACTAGAATTTCATCGCATGCAGCTCTCAAACTCATAAATTGGAATATCACCTAATGCACCTCTCAACACATAAACTAGAATTTCACCTCACGCAGTTCAAAAACTCAGCAACCGAATATCAACACACGCATCTCAGAAACTCATAGATTGGCGTAAGATCTTAAGGGGTTCTCAAACTCTTAGCCTGGCCTAAAAGGACTCAGACAGCTCTGTAACTTACAGACTGGGATACAAAACCTAAACCAAGACTAAACCATTGACTGGTAAAAAAGACCGTCCACAGTTCACCAGTTCAAGGAATTGAGTAACAGAGCTCTCAGAAAAACTGACTAGCATACGACCTAAGAGAGCTTCTGAAAACTAGCATACCATTAAAGTCAGATCTTAATTTCGATGACTAGCATTGGGTAGAATTGTTAGTAATTTACTAAGTTTTCCGCATTAGAGAACTAGGCAACGTAAATGGCACTGTGATTCATATTGTGAAGGCTTCAATACAGTGAAAGCACTGTGATAACAGTAGACGGATGGTGTCCTCATTTACCTGTTTCAAATCAGCTATTTGTGATGCAAGTTTAATTGCTAAAAGCTTGAACTGATGCAGGCTTTACAGCCTGCATCAGCCTGCGGCCAACTTTAAGTGATTCAAACCTTAACTACTGCAAACCGTAACTGCTGCCATTCATAGCAGCTACAAGATTTAACAGTTGCGTCTTAACTGTCTTCCTTAAACTGTTGAAAATCTTAAGTATGAGAGCCTTAACCACTTTTAGCTTATCTTTTGAAAGCCTTAATTAGTGGAATTCTTAACTGCTGCAACTTGAAAGCTGTATTGGTTACAAGGCCTAATTACTATTAGTCACAATTGCTGCTACCCTAACTGGTGTTAATTAATGCCAACCTTAACTGGTGTTTAACTGGTGCTAAACCTAACTGGTGTTAATTGCTGCCAACCTAATTGGTGTCACTTACCGCCAGCTGTAATTACTGAAAGAATTAAATATTTAAAGATTTATCTGCCAAATTGACCTGATGATAGCCTGAATGTTGCCTTCCTTCAACGTTGCCTTCCTTCAACTCTGCCTTCCTGCAATGCTACCTTCCTTCAACACTGCCTTCCTTCAACGTTGCCTTCTTTCAACATTGCCTTCCTGCAATGCTACCTTCCTTCAACACCACCTCCTTCAACACCACCTTCCTTCAACACACCTTCCTTCAACACCACCTTCCTTCAACACTACCTTCCTTCAACGCTGCCTTCCTTCAACACTACCTTCCTTCAACACCACCTTCCTTCAACACTGCCTTCCTTCAACACTGCCTTCCTTCAACACTACCTTCCTTCAACACCACTTCCTTCAACACCACCTTCCTTCAACACCACCTTCCTTCAACACCACCTTCCTTCAACACCACCTTCCTTCAACGCTGCCTTCCTTCAACACCACCTTCCTTCAACACTACCTTCCTTCAACGCCACCTTCCTTCAACACCACCTTCCTTCAACACCACCTTCCTTCAACACAGAGCGAGAAGAGAGAGAGATAGAGAAGAGAGAGAGAGAGAGAAGAGAGAGAGAGGAGAGAGATAGAGAGAGAGAGCGAGAGAGAGAAAGATAGAGAGGAGTTAAGCGGAGAGAGATAGAGAAGAGAAAGAGAGAGAGCGCGAGAGAGAGAGAGATGAGAGAGAGAGAGGAGGAGAGAGAGAGATAGAGAAGAGAGAGAGAGAGAAGAGTGCGAGAGAGAGAGAGAGAAGAGACGGAAGGTAGAGAGGAGGGGTGAATAGATGAAATAAAGAGAAGGGGAGGAAATAGGGTCGTGGTTTGGGTGTGTGCGTGCGCGTGTGTTTTGGTGTTTGTGTACTCACCTAGTTGTGTTTTGCGGGGGTTGATATTCTGGCTCTGTTGGTTCCCGCCTACTTCAACGTCATATCAACGGCGACAGATTCCTGACCTATTGGGCTCTGACATATACACAATGAAACGTGGTATGTAGAGTCGCCTCCCATCGACATTACTTACTGTAATGCATTCCATTTTTTCACACACACCTGACACAATAAAAGTTTTTCTAATATCTCTGTGGCTCATTGGGCACTACAGTTTCCACCTGTGCCCCCTAGTGCTTGTGCCCCTTGTGTTAAAAATAGCCTGTCTTTATCTACCTTATCAAGTTCCCGCTGAGAATTTTATATTTGTGCGTGTGCATTTATATATTTAATAATGTAAAAAGAAACAAAGAATACACCACACACACACAACACAAAGACAC
>WNGS01004511.1:7553368-7563485 GCA_020271785.1 Procambarus virginalis
ACACACATATACAACTGACGTCAATATATTGCAATATTCGAGCGAAACTGACATTGAATTTGTGAGGAACTCAAGGCCACCTTCCATCATGCGCTCCAGACTCAGCCTCAGCAACTCTCAGTGCTCAATAAGGAGGTAACCCAAGACATTTGAATGACAAATGCTGAATTGACAATGTATCGCCAAGGATGTTGAATGTGGTTGTACAGGTCCCGATAAACATTTAGCTCTGCGGCAAGATTCTGAAGCATTCTCGACACCCTCCTTAAGAAACCTGTTCGCCTTTCATTAATCGTGGTGCCCTTATTTGACATGTTAAACCGTTTTCTAGCCTCAAAACGTCACAACACTAGGTTATTATTGTTATTTACTACCTCCTAGTGCTTCGGTGTTCACAAACTGTTCAATAATTGCGTAAAGATGTACAGGTTTCGTAATTAGTTGCGTAAATGCTTTGATAAATCTTGGCTCTGTTTTTTTAATGATTTTCTTGCGAAATGAGAGTTTACTTAGCGGCTGGTAAATGGGGAATGCGGCTCCAATTTATGAGAAGGAGAAAATGAGGAAGCACTGGTCTGCAAAACAGTGTTACTGACAAACATTTCCTGGAGAGTACTGGAAAGAGTAATAAGAATAAGATTAGTTAAAGTTCTCGAGTGGGATTCGGTTCGTAAACAGACGCCCACATAGCTTTAGGAAAGGAAACTCATGCCTAACGAACGTTCTGGAGCTCCTTGTTTAGCAAGAGGAAATAATGCGGGGAACAGGGAAGACTAGCTAGTTTGCGTATTTCTGAGCTGCCAATAGATTTTTGATAGAATTCTGCATAAGGGACTACTATACACACTTGACAAGCTGGAGGGAGTAACTAGAAGAATATCTAGTAGACTGGAGTCTGAGGTTCTCAGTGAGAGGCGGGAAGTCAGACTGGCGGATAGTATGTCAGTCATGGACCGACGCTACACGACTTATTATGATTCAAAAAAAATTTCGGTGATTCAGAATTAATGAGATGAATCGAGTCACAAGAGGAGAGTAAAAGACTTCAAGATGATACAGACTGGATGCAGAGTCGCCTGATTTTAACACCAGCAAGTGTAAGGTAATGAAAATTGCAACAGGTGAAAGAAATCCAATAGGGAATTACCTTCCTTAATTAACAGACTAGAAACAGTTACCTAAGAGAAGACATCACCAAATCCAACCCAAATGTCACATATAAACATAATATTGTCAAAATACACTAAATTGGTGCTCAGCATCCAGGAAACTAATTAATAAGTCATTTACCTAACTATACACCAGCTACTTGAGACCTATTCTATAAAATGCAGCCTCATCGTTGCGTTCCACCTCAAAATGCAAAAAAAAATGAAAATATATAAAGGGGCTCATCAGCTAATTACGAGAGAGGACATGCAAAATCATTTCGAGGATTGAGAGAGTTGAATAGGAGAAAGTGTTCAGAATGGATACAGATCAAACACGAAGGCTTGGATGGAAGTCTGAGAAACAGACCTGCTAAAAAGTTGTTAGAAAGTTATTAGCATAACACTAATATGCAAATTGAATGAACTGAACGATCAGGTTTACAATCGAAAAGTAGATGATATCAGAGAACAGATCGAGAATCGTTGCATCAGACAGCCAACTACAAAAAAAAGTCGAGGGGGCTCCAAGAGCTGAAGATCAATCCCGCAGCCACAAACAAGTTAATAGGCGAAAATGTATGTATGCATTCTGGTTAGCGCTATAAAAGTACTTCAGAGACTCACTGTGGACAAGTGTTCAATAATTCACTGGACAATATGACGTCTCTCTGGTCTCTAATTCACTCCGTCAAGGACGGAAGAAAATAGATGTTAGCATTGTAAATGACTGGCCTCGTCTGTGCTAAAAAAAAATCCGACTCAATGGTGTCGACTTTGAAGACAGCGGTGTTGTCTTTGAAGACAATGGTGTCAACTTTGAAGACAATAATGTCGACTTTGAAGACAATATTGTCGACTTTGAAGACAATAGTGTCAACTTTGAGGACAATAGTGTCGAATTTAAAGACAATGGTGTCGACTTTGAAGACAACGGTGTCGAATTTGAAGACAATAGTGTCGACTTTGAAGACAATGGTGCCGACTTTGAAGACATTGGTGTGAACTTTGAAGACAATGGTGTCGACTTTGAAGACAATGGTGTCGACTTTGAAGACAATGGTGTCGACTTTCAAGACAACGGTGTCGACTTATGGAAGACAATGGTGTCGACTTTGAAGACAATAGTGTCGACTTTGAAGACAATAGTGTCGACTTTGAAGACAATAGTGTTGACTTTGAAGACAATAATGTCGACTTTGAAGACAATGGTGTTGACTTTGAAGACAATAGCGTCGACTTTGAAGACAATAGTGTTGACTTTGAAGACAATGGTGTTGACTTTGAAGACAATAGTGTCGACTTTGAAGACAATAGTGTTGACTTTGAAGACAATGGTGTCGACTTTGAAGACAACAGTGTCGACTTTGAAGACAATAGTGTCGACTTTGAAGACAATGGTGTTGACTTTGAAGACAATGGTGTTGACTTTGAAGACAATAGTGTCGACTTTGAAGACAATAGTGTTGACTTTGAAGACAATAGTGTTGACTTTGAAGACAATAGTGTTGTCTTTGAAGACAATGGTGTCGACTTTGAAGACAACAGTGTCGACTTTGAAGACAATAGTGTCGACTTTGAAGACAATGGTGTGAACTTTGAAGACAATGGTGCCGACTTTGATGACAATGGTGTGAACTTTGAAGACAATGGTGTCGACTTTGAAGACAATGGTGTCCACTTTGAAGACAATGGTGTCGACTTTGAAGACAACGGTGTCGCCTTTGAAGACAATAGTGTTGACTTTGAAGACAATAGTGTCGACTTTGAAGACAATGGTGTTGACTTTGAAGACAATAGTGTCGACTTTGAAGACAATAGTGTTGACTTTGAAGACAATGGTGTTGACTTTGAAGACAATAGTGTCGACTTTGAAGACACTAGTGTCGACTTTGAAGACAATAGTGTTGACTTTGAAGACAATAGTGTCGACTTTGAAGACAATGGTGTTGACTTTGAAGACAATAGTGTTGACTTTGAAGACAATAGTGTTGACTTTGAAGACAATAGTGTCGACTTTGAAGACAATAGTGTTGACTTTGAAGACAATAGTGTCAACTTTGAAGACAATAGTGTCGACTTTGAAGACAATAGTGTCGACTTTGAAGACAATAGTGTTGACTTTGAAGACAATAGTGTTGACTTTGAAGACAATAGTGTTGACTTTGAAGACAATAGTGTCGACTTTGAAGACAATTGTGTCGACTTTGAAGACAATAGTGTCAACTTTGAAGACAATAGTGTCGACTTTGAAGACAATAGTGTTGACTTTGTAGACAATAGTGTTAACTTTGAAGACAATAGTGTTGACTTTGAAGATAATAGTGTCGACTTTGAAGACAATAGTGTCGACTTTGAAGACAATAGTGTCAACTTTGAAGACAATAGTGTCGACTTTGAAGACAATAGTGTCAACTTTGAAGACAATAGTGTTGACTTTGAAGACAATAGTGTCGACTTTGAAGACAATAGTGTCGACTTTGAAGACAATAGTGTCAACTTTGAAGACAATAGTGTTGACTTTGAAGACAACGGTGTTGACTTTGAAGACAATAGTGTCGACTTTGAAGACAATAATGTCGACTTTGATGACAATAGTGTTGACTTTGAAGACAGTAGTGTCGACTTTGAAGACAATAGTGTCGACTTTGAAGACAATATTGTCGACTTTAAAGACAATAGTGTCGACTTTGAAGACAATAGTGTCGACTTTGAAGACAATAGTGTTGACTTTGAAGACAATAGTGTCGACTTTGAAGACAATAGTGTCGACTTTGAAGACAATAGTGTTGACTTTGAAGACAATAGTGTCGACTTTGAAGACAATAGTGTTGACTTTGAAGACAATAGTGTTGACTTTGAAGACAATAGTGTTGACTTTGAAGACAATAGTGTTGACTTTGAAGGCAATAGTGATGACTTTGAAGCTTGAGATTCTGCCACGTCTTTCTTCTTTCTGCGGTTCTGGTGTTTGTAACCCACAAGAATCTTCTTCTGTCATTCTGGTAGACAGGTGAAGGATGCATGCTGGAGCTGGGACAGGTAGACAGACGTACATTATCCAGTCCATAGCAGGGGGTACATACCCTGAGAGGTGTAACCCGCTCCGCGGTGTATACCCAGAGAGTTTACTTTTGTTCTGGACTATATTCAGGACTAGAGTATACTTTGTGGATGCTCAACACGCCAACTGCCATGTTGCTGCCTTAATAACCTTCCACGGGTATATAGGCCTTTACACCAGCACCAAACCAATCTGTCCTTTATTCATTAGCATAACAGAAAAATATAACATTATTTAATCGGCTTATTATGAAAGATATATTTTTACTGTAATAATTAGAAATTTAAGCATGTTTTCAATAATAGCGATATATACATTTTTCCCAAACACAATATAACTATAGTGATATCGGCCGGATTGGAAATCTGGAGAGGTACACGTCGACACCACGTCGATATCTAACTATTCACGCATACTCGCCGAGCAGTAATTGTGGGTAACCAGTTGTAAACCGATTAGCTGGTCGTGTTCCAGGGCAAACGAGTAGAGCAAGGTTTACCCTCCCTTATAGCTCTTCTGGGAAGACTCGAGCCGCCTGCTCCCTTACTTACCAGCATTGGAAGAAAGCAAAACAAAACATACTTCAGCCAACTAAACAAGACTGATCGTCTTGAATAATATATCATTTCTGCAAGTAGGAACGAACGAGCCATCGCATCGTTATGCACGATACCTCCGGCACCTTTGCGACCAGCCAAGTGGATTTAGGAGTAGAGCTACACAGGGAAATTGAGTTGAGGGTTTCAGTGATGGTGTTAGTCTGTCCCGCCCACCTCAGGCTGAGTGTGTTCCAGGCATTCCCACCCTCCACACACCCACGCAGAAACACACACAGGGGGGGGAGGCCACGCGGCTGAGTAGAGAGCGCTCGAGAGTCGTAGTCCTAAGGGCCCGGGTTCGATTCCCGGCCGAAGCGGAAACAAATGAGCAGAGTTTCTTTCACCCCTGATTCACCTGTTCGCCTAGCCGTAAATACGTACCTGGGAGTTAGACAGCTGCTATTGACTGCTTCCTGGGGATGTGTGTGTGTGTGTGTGTGTATACTCACCTATTTGTACTCACCTATTTGTGCTTGCAGGATCGAGCATTGACTCTTGAATCCCGCCTTTCCAGCTATCGGTTGTTTACAGCAATGACTCCTGTCCCATTTCCCTATCATACCTAGTCTTAAAAGTATGAATAGTATTTGCTTCCACAACCTGTTCCCCAAGTGCATTCCATTTTTCCACTACTCTCACGCTAAAAGAAAACTTCCTAACATCTCTGTGACTCATCTGAGTTTCCAGTTCCCACCCATGTCCCCTCGTTCTGTTATTATTACGTGTGAACATTTCATCTATTTCCACTTTGTCAATTCTCCTGAGTATTTTATATGTCCCTATATATGTGTACTCACCTAGTTGTACTCACCTAGTTGTGCTTGCGGGGGTTGAGCTCTGGCTCTTTGGTCCCGCCTCTCAACCGTCAATCAACAGGTGTACAGTTTCCTGAGCCTAATGGGCTCTATCATATCTACATTTGAAACTGTGTATGGAGTCAGCCTCCACCACATCGCTTCCTAATGCATTCCATTTGTCAACCACTCTGACACTAAAAAAGTTCTTTCTAATATCTCTGTGGCTCATTTGGGCACTCAGCTTCCACCTGTGTCCCCTAGTGCGTGTGCCCCTTGTGTTAAACAGCCTGTCTTTATCAACCCTGTCGATTCCCCTGAGAATCTTGAATGTGGTGATCATGTCCCCCCTAACTCTTCTGTCTTCCAACGAAGTGAGGTTTAATTCCTGCAGTCGCTCCTCGTAGCTCATACCTCTCAGCTCGGGTACTAGTCTGGTGGCAAACCTTTGAACCTTTTCCAGTTTAGTCTTATGCTTGACTAGATAGGGACTCCATGCTGGAGCCGCATACTCCAGGATTGGTCTGACATATGTGGTATATAATGTTCTGAAAGATTCCTTACACAAGTTTCTAAAGGCCGTTCTTATGTTAGCCAACCTGGCATATGCTGCTGATGTTATCCTCTTGATATGAGCTTCAGGGGACAGGTCTGGCGTGATATCAACCCCCAGGTCTTTCTCTCTCTCTGACTCTTGAAGTATTTCATCTCCCAAATGATACCTTGTATCTGGTCTCCTGCTTCCTACCCCTATCTTCATTACATTACATTTGCTTGGGTTAAACTCTAACAGCCATTTGTTCGACCATTCCTGCAGCTTGTCCAGGTCTTCTTGAAGTCTCAAGCTGTCCTCCTCTGTCTTAATCCTTCTCATAATTTTGGCGTCGTCAGCAAACATTGAGAGGAATGAGTCTATACCCTCTGGGAGATCATTTACGTATATCAGAAACAGGATAGGTCCAAGTACAGAGCCCTGTGGGACTCCACTGGTGACTTCACGCCAGTCTGAGGTCTCACCCCTCACTGTAACTCTCTGCTTCCTATTGCTTAGGTACTCCCTTATCCACTGGAGCGCCCTACCTGTTACTCCTGCCTGTTTCTCCAGCTTATGCATCAACCTTTTATGGGGTACTGTGTCAAAGGCTTTCCGACAGTCCAAAAAAATGCAGTCCGCCCACCCTTCTCTTTCTTGCTTAATTCTTGTCACCTGATCGTAGAATTCTATCAAGCCTGTAAGGCAAGATTTACCCTCCCTGAACCCATGTTGATGGGTTGTCACGAAGTCTCTTCTCTCCAGATGTGTTACTAGGTTTTTTCTCACAATCTTCTCCATCACCTTGCATGGTATACAAGTTAAGGACACTGGCCTGTAGTTCAGTGCCTCTTGTCTGTCACCCTTTTTGTATATTGGTACTACATTAGCAGTCTTCCATATTTCTGGTAGGTCCCCCGTTTCCAGTGACTTACTATACACTATGGAGAGTGGTAAGCAAAGTGCTCCTGCACACTCTTTCAATACCCATGGCGAGATTCCATCCGGCCCAACAGCTTTTCTCACATCCAGCTCCAATAGGTGCTTTTTGACCTCATCTCTTGTAATTTCGAACCTATCCAAGGTCACCTGGTTTGCTGCCACCTCTCCCAGCGCCGTGATATCTCCCTGTTCTATTGTAAAGACCTCCTGGAACCTTTTGTTGAGTTCTTCACACACCTCTTTGTCATTCTCTGTGTACCTGTCCTCGCCCACCCTAAGTTTAATCACCTGTTCCTTCACTGTTGTCTTCCTCCTGATGTGACTGTGTAGTAGCTTTGGTTCAGTCTTGGCTTTGTTAGCTATATCATTTTCATACCTTTTCTCAGCTGCTCTTCTCACACTGACATACTCGTTCCTGGTTCTCTGGTATCTCTCTCTACTTTCTGGTGTTCTGTTATTACGAAAGTTCCTCCATGCCCTTTTGTTCAGCTCTTTTGCTTTCATACATTCCCTATTAAACCACGGATTCTTCCTTTGCTTCTCTGTTTTTTCCTGTTGGGCTGGGACAAACCTGCTTACAGCCTCCTGACATTTTTGGGTGACATAGTCCATCATGTCTTGTACGGACTTGGTTCCGAGTTCTGTGTCCCAATGTATATCCCATAGGAATTTATTCATCTCCTCATAGTTTCCCTTTCTGTACGCCAGCCCTTTGGTTCCCAGTTCTTTTTTGGGGGTGATAATTCCTAGCTCAACCAGGTACTCAAAGCTCAATACACTATGATCACTCATTCCCAAGGGGGCTTCCAACTTAACTTCCCTTATATCCGAAATGTGTGTGTGTGTGTGTGTGTGTGTGTGTGTGTGTGTTGTGTGTGTGTGTGGTGTGTGTGTGTGTGTGGTGTGTGTGTGTGTGTGTGTGTGGTGTGTGTGTGTGTGTGTGTGTGTGTGTGTGTGTTTGTGTGTTGGTGTGTGTGTGTGTGTGTGTGTGTGTGTGTGTGTGTGTGTGTGTGTGTGTGTGTGTGTGTGTGTGTGTGTGTGTGTGTGTGTGTGTGTGTGCGAATGTTAGAAATACATGCAGTAGATATAATAGAGGAAAAATAGATTAGTTTGAAAGGCGGGATCCAAAAGCTAATAGCTCGATTCAGCAGACACAAAATTATTTAATTTTGTGTCTGTCTGTAGAATCTGTACAGATTATGCAGACACACAGGAACACTCATGTACAGAAACACAAACACACACACACACACACACACACACACACACACACACACACACACACACACACACACACACACACACACACACACACACACACACACACACACACACAAAACCCTAAACATGTTTGGGACTCAGCCCTTCAACACAAGACTATACGAATAAAAAAAACTGCCGAGGGCCTAATGGCCCATACGAGGCAGCGCCTATGTATAATCACACAATTCCACTCATATACATGTCCACCCCAAGCGTGAAACAATCAAGGGACCCATTCTCCACCATGTTACGTAGTAATTGGTCCCACAAATCAACAATCCCTGTTACCAAACCAGTATTTACCCAGGTCTTTCCTAAATCTAAATATATCCAGTTTATCCCCATTGTTTCGTGTTCTGTCTTGTATTTATTCTTTTAATACCCTATTAATATCCTCTATGTTGTGTATATTCATCCACTTTACACCTCTATCATATCACCCCTAATTCTTCATCTTTGTAAAGAATGTAATTTAAGCTTTGTCACTCTTTCTTCATATGACAATTTTATAATTTGCAGGATTAACTTTGTCATCCTATACTGGACGCTTTCTAGTGAATTTATATCCATTCTATAGTATGGCGACCAAAACTGAACTGCATAATCTAAATGTGGCGTAACCAGAGCAAGATATAGCTGAAGAACAACACCAAGTGTTGTTCTTCAGAGTAAAGCTTCGATTACTAAATCCCCAGTATTAGTAAAGCTTCGATTAATAAATCCCAGTTTCCTATTTGACTTATTAAGAATATTTATGCATCGATTTTTTTGGTTTTATATTTTTACTAATCATAACTCCCAGATCCTTTTTGCAATCCGACTTCGCAATCTCAACACCATCAAGCTCGTATCTTGTATCTCTATCATCATTACCTTGCCTTAAAACCTTTCATTTATTCGCATTAAACTGCATCTGCAATTCTTTTGACTATTTTAAAACCCTATTTTGATCGTCTTGAAGTAATTGAGATAATTTTTCCTTGTTTATTTCCCTCCCGATTTTCGTATCATTGGCAGATTTGCAAATATTGCTGCTCAAACTTGAATCTAAATCATTTATATATATTATGAATAACAGAGGCCCCAGGACAGAGCCTTGAGGCAATCTACTTACAACATTTTCCCACTCAGACTTAATACTATTTAAACTAACACTTTGGTCCTGTGGTAAAGCCATGCCATAACCCCTCTTAATATAGCACCCTCCCCCCTAATACCATGAGCCTCTAACTTTAACTTCTATCTATATAATGCCGAGAACCTCTAACTCTAACATGTAAAACAACTTTTTATATTCGCACATATCAGGGCATAGATACAGTGTAAAACAATAGATTTTGTTCTCTAAGTGTCAGAGAGCTTTTGAGATATTAACTCAGAATTCTTGGACGAAGAGTTTTATAATATTTATTATATTGGCTTCAAATGTTTTTATCCTTTTATTTTTTGGAGGATTTCCATAGCAAAGCTTATTGCTATGGAAAGCAATAAGCTTTGCCATGTTCACTTTGTACATATTATAACAAAGTGAATATTCGCCAAAAAAAAATCTTTCGTCAAAAAAATGGTCATGTCCTTGAAACATTTTGATGTTTTGCATATTCAAAAAGCATGTGCTGTTTCATTATAAAAGTACAGTTGGCAAATTATAAGTTAAAAACAGCCCTTGTAGACCATAACTGTGTTATTTATAAAATTCCATAATTTTAAAAATTCTATACAGTTCAAACATCCAAAGATTTGATTTTTTTATTTCAAACCATAAATATTCTATA
>WNGS01004511.1:7699249-7712574 GCA_020271785.1 Procambarus virginalis
TATATATATATATATATATATATATATATATATATATCTATATATATTAGTATATATATATATATATATATATGTTGTACCTAGTAGCAGAATGCAGTTCCTGGCCTACTATGCAAGGCCCGATTTGCCTAATAAGCCACGTTTTCCAGAATTTCAATATTTTTCTCATTTTTTTTCTTATGAAATGATAAAGTTATTTCATTTCATTATGTATGTACTTTTTTTTTTAATTTGATTTAAAACTAATGTAGATACATGACTGAACCTAACCCACCCTTACTAACCTAACCTAACCTATTTTACCTAACTCTATCTTAACCTTACCACCCCAGAAGTGACTGAACCCATACTGCCAGGAGCAATGCAACTGTATTGTACAGGACGCCTTAATCCACTTGATCATCACGACCGGACAAAAGGAGTGATAGCCGAGCTTTTTGAACCACTTCCCCGCCACTTCCACTTCAAATAGCTTCGGCTATCACTTCCTTTTGTCTGGTCGTGATGGTCAAGCGGATTAAGCGTCCCGTACATACCTGTTGCATTGCTCCTGGCAGTATGGGTTCGAGTCACTTCTGGGGTGTGTTTTCAGTTGCATATAGTCCTGGGGACCATTCAGGCTTGTTCGCATATAATATATATATATATAGATATATATATAATATATATAGATATATATATATATATATATATATATATATATATATAATATATATATATATATATATATATATGCATGTTGTACCTAGTAGCCAGAACGCAGTACTCGGCCTACTATGAAGGCCCGATTTGCATAATAAGCCAAGTTTTCTTGAATTTATATATTTTTCTATTTTTTTCTTTTGAAATGATAAAGCTATCCATTCATTACGTATGAGTTAATTTGTTTTAATTTGAGTTAAAACTGACTAGATATATGACCGAACCTAACCAACCCTACCTAACCTAACCTAACCTATCTTACCTGACCTAAACTAACTCAACTAAGTCATAATTTATGTTGTATATAATTTATATAATAATAAAAAAAGTAACTGGAAATATTTTATTGAAAATAAAAGAAATTCGCTCGGCCTATTGGCAAATCGGGCCTTGCATAGTAGGCTGATAAGTGCTTTCTGGCTACTAGGTACAACAAATACATATTTGTATATATATATATAATATATATATCTATATATATATATATATATATATATATATAATATATATATATACATATATATATATTATACATATATATATCTTATAATATATTATATATATATATATATATATATATTATATATATATATATATATATATATATATAAATATATATATATATAGATATATATATATATATATAATATATTATATATATATATATATATTAATATAATATATATATATACATATTACTAGTTGTCCCCGCCACATGTTGCTGAGGCTCAGCAACGCACATGCGTGCATTGTGCGTTGCAATCTTCCCTGTTGCTAAATCCACCCTTCATTTCCCCCTCCCTTGTCTTCGTGTCCTCTTAACTATTCCTCACTCTCCGATCCCCTAATCCTCCCAACCATTTCCTCTCACCCGTCCATTCGTCCTCTCCCCTATCTCACCTCTCCGTCCTTTGTCCTCCCCACAATCCCCACTGCCTTATCCCCTTGTCCTCCCCCCATTCCAATTCCCCTGTTTTCCTCGTCCCCACAATCCCCAACTTCCCCGTCTCTCGTCCTCCCCACCATTACCCTGTCCCCTGTCCCTTGATCTCCCCACCATCCCCCACTGCCTTCCCCTAGTCCTCCCCGCCATTCTCTACTCCCTCATCCGATCATTCCCAAATGATTTGATGTTCCTTCAGAAATTGGGAACATCAAATAATCTGATGTTCCATCATTGAAATATAAGAAAAAACTGTTTAATAACGAAATGAAAACAAAATAAAAAAAAACAAAAATAAAATATACTCATGAAATGAACGGAATGGTAAACAACACAGCTCAATTCCATTGCAATATCACACAAAATAATTAAATGAAAATGAAATAAATCGAAATATATGAAAATCCATTAATCAATGAATTCAGAAACACTGGAATGGAATTATAATAAATTTAGTACAGTGTGTATTCCTCTTATGTGCCACAGATGGTGCTGATTTTCTTTTAAGTATGTTTTTACCTGTCACAGATGTGGCATCTTATACTCACAAAATGAGCGGTATGGTAAACAACACAGTTCAATTCCAATGCAATGTCACACAGAATAATTAAATCAAAACTAAAATAAATCGAAATCTATGAAAATGAAATTTATTAATGCAATCGGAATCAGTAAAATGGAATCAAAACATATTTAGTGTAGCAGGTGTTTCTCTTATGTGCAACAGATGGCGCTGTTTCTTAAAAGAAGCTTGTTTTTACCTGTCACAGGTGTGGCATCTATACTTATACATACGAAAGGAACTGTATGGTAAACAACACAGCTCAATTCCAATGTAATGTAACAGAATATAACTACTTGAAAATTAAATTAAAACGAAATCTATGAAAGTTCAATTTATTAATGGAATTGGAATCATTTAAATGGAATCGTAACAAATTTAGTATAGCTTGTGTTGCAATTATGTGCAATAGATTGCGCTGTTTATAAAAAAAACATGTTTTTGCCTGTCACAGAGGTGGTATCTATATAGTAGGTATATAAAAACACGCGCGTATTCAAATTGAACGTTGTGTCAAAACTTCAAAGCAATCGGTGAAGAACTTTCGGAGATTATAACATGTGTTGCTCTTACGTCCAACAGATGGCGCTGTTTAAAAAAAAACATTTTTCCTGTCACAGGTGAGACATGTATACAGTAGGTATATAAACACTCGCACCTATTCGAATGCAACGTTGTGTCAAAATTTCAAAATTTCAAAGCAATCGGTTAAGAGTTTCAAAGATTTTTCTCACGTGAAAAATACATGAAAAACACAGTTAAAAAAAAACACGTTTTTTACCGTCACAGATGTGACATCTGTATAGTATGTATATAAAATCCTGATCGGATGCGAATGGAACGATGTGTGAAAATTTCCAAGCAATCGGTAAAGAACTTTCGGAGATTAGCGATTTGAACAAACGAACTTTTACATTTATATTTATATAGGTATATTTTATTTATTTCAACTTTAAATTGTATATATACACTTTAAATGTATATTTTCACAAAGAATTAAGTAAATATTCCTCATGCAATTTTGCATGGCAAACTTGATCGTACCATAAAACGCACCATCTTTTACTGAATAAATATATCATATGGTATTTCTCACTACGCGTTCCCCCAGTCATCCATGCAGAGAACGATAACACACAGAGACAACCAATTTGCTGCTGTTGGTGCTGGAGGAGATTGCTGTGGGCAGAGCTCCTGTCTCTCTTGGCTTGACTTCGTACATATAAAGCATTGATTTAAGACCTTGGGGTTCATCTTGCATAACAAAGAACATACGGAAACTCTTATTGGTGGTTGGAAATTCAGATTCACATTTTTGAGGGGGGCTACGAGTCTTCTAGCTTCTGTGTCGTTCACATGGATATGACACAGAATCAGAATTTTGTGAATATGAAGATATTTAATGTTAGCTCTAAATAGTTAGAGCTTCCAGCATTTATCTAGCAATTTGACTCAATAAGAGTAAAGAAAAATTATGATTCAATTAATTCTGCTCTAAATTCTTTGGAATCGGAAAGCATTCAGAGTAGCAAAAGATTTTTTTCATCAAAACACTCATTTAAACTAAAAAAAATCCGAAGCTTGATGTTCGGGTCAAAATTTTATTTCATCCGCTACACACATGAGTCATCTTTAACCTTCAATTGACTGAAGATTATTCAGAAAAACATATTGATAATCTTCTATGATTTTGGAAAACATAGTTTCGTTAATTTTCCATACACAATATAGTCACTATTACCAGAGGCTTCAAGATTAAGCAAATAATGACGTAGTTGTTTACAGAGGAAATAATATTCCAACCTATTAATCTATACTTCAAAGTTATTTTCACAAGCGATGGTTTTATGTAATTATATTAGGACTCCTTCTCTAGTTTTTCATATTGCATATATGTTTTTATCCTGAAAATTTCTGCTATTTAAATTTTAATTGATCACATCAATTGGTAAAATACTTTTTCATATATAAAATATATTTAGCATTATATTGCCGATATCAATCATTATTTGAATAATGGCATACATATTCATAGATATTTCATTCATTGATTTAGTAAAATGTTAAGTAATCCTTGTAACAGTATTCATCATAGGAAATGGCTTGAAGAGTTTGAAATATACATAATAGAGGGTACCCGCTGCTGCTCGTGTCTGTTTATCTGCCACCCATCTATCCACTTATCTATCCCTCCATCTCTGTGTCTATTTTTCTACCCGTCCATATATCTGTCTAACGGCCCCATCTATCTGTCTATTAATTCATCTATCCATACTTTCTCCTTACATCTATTCATCAGTCCATCTAGTCATCTATCTGTCTATATATCTATACAAGTATCTATCCATTCATCTATGCATCTATTTATCATTTATCTATTCATCTATCCATCCATCTACCAAAATATCAGTTCATTCATTCATCTGCAAATCCATCTATCCAGCCATCTATACAGCTATCCATCTATACATTCATTTATCTGTCCATCTTTCTATCTATATACCTACCCATCTATCGATCCATCAATACATCTATTCTGTGGCTCAGCAACGCCACAGCAACCTTCCCCTGTCTCCTAGTCCTCCCAACCATTCCCCCTTCACCCGTTCCCTCGTCCTCCCCACCATTCTCCACTCCCCCGTCCCTTTGTCCTCCCTTATCATCCCCACTCCACCGTCCCTTCGTCCTTCTAACCTTTCCCCACTCCACCGTCCCCTCGTCCTCCCCACCATTCCCCCCTCCCTCGTCTGATGCATTCCCAAATGATCTGATGTTCCCATCAGAAAATTGGGAACTTAAAAATTGGGAAAATTTTATGAGAAATTCCCATAAAAAAACTCACTGAAATATAAGAAAAACAGTAAAAAATAAAACGAAATGAAAACAATGAAAAAAAAATAAACTATACGCACAAAATGAACGTTATGGTAAACAACACAGCTAAATTTCAACACAATGTCACGCAAAATAATGAAATCAAAATGGAAATAAATCGAAATCTATGAAAATTTTATTTATCAATGAAATTGGAAACAATGGAATGAAGTCCTAACATACTTATTATAGCGTGTGTTGTTCATACGTGCAACAGATGGCACAGTCTTTCCAAAAAAGAATGTTTTTACCTATCACAGGTGTGGCATCTATACTTATACTCACAAAATGAATGGTATTTTAAACAATACAGCTCAATTCCAATTCAATGTCACAGAAAATAATTAAATCAAAATGAAAATAAATCGAAATCTATGAAAATTAAATTTGTCAATGCAATCGGAAACATTAAAATGGAATCGTAACATATTCAGTAGAACGTGTGTTGCTCTTACATGCAACAAATGACACTGCTTCTTAAAAAAAGAACGTTATTACCTGTCACAAGTGTGACATCAATACTTATACTTACGAAATGAACGGTATGGCAAACAACACATCTCAATTCCAACACAATACCACACAAAATAATTACATCAAAATGAAAATAAATCGAAATCTATGAAAATTTAATTTGTCAAAGCAATTGGAAACATTGAAATTGAATTGTAACATATTTAGTATAGCGTGTTTTGCTATTACATGCAACAGATGGCACTGTTTTTCAAAAATCATGTTTTTACCTGTCACAGGCGTGGCATCTATATAGTAAGTATATAAACACATGCGCGCATTCGAATGGAACGTTGTGTCAAAATTTCAAATCAATCGGTGAAGAACTTTTGGAGATTACAGCATGTGTTGCTCTTACGTCCAACAGATGGCGCTGTTTTTTCAAAACAAAACATGTTTTTTCTTGTCACAGGTAACGCATGTATATAGTAGGTATGTAAAAGCATGCGCCTATTCGAATGCAACGTTGTGTTAGAATTTCAAAGCCATCGGTAAAGAAGTTTCGAAGATTTCTCTCACATGAAAATAACATGAAAAACGCAGGAAAAAAAACATGTTTTTTCTCCGTCACAGACGTGATATCTATATAGTAGGAATATTAAAACCCGCTCGGATGCGAATGGAACGTTGGGTCAAAATTTCAAAGCAATCGGTGAAGAACTTTCAGAGATTAGCGATTTTGAACAAAGGAACATACACATTTTTATTTATATATTTATATATAAAAATAAAATGGATATATGTATATATATATATATCCATCTATCTGTCCATCTATCCATCCATCGATCTATTCATATACCTGTCCATCTATCCAAATATCTATCCCTCTATCCATCCATCTATCCATCATCCAATATATTCATCTTACTTTCTATCTATCTTGCTATCTATTCATCGCTTTGTATCCATCTAATTATGCATTAATACATTTATTCATGTATCTATCCATCTACCAGTCTATTTATCCACCGATTATTTACCTCCTCACATTACTATCCATATATCATCTGATATTCGTCAGTCTATCAGTCTATCCATCCAACTACTTATCTCTCCATCAATCTATCTATCCATCTTCCTACTCATCTCTCCATCTATCTATCCACTCATGTGCATCCATCCGTCCACTTATCCATCTATCTACCCATCTACCTATCCATCTTTTCACCCATGTATCCATTTGTCCATCCATGTATCCCTCCATCCATCAATCAATCCATAATATATTTTTCATCTATCCATTCACCTATCCATCCATCTATTCATCTTTTAATCCATCTGTTTATCCATCCATGTGCTCATCTGTCTTTCCAGCTCTCTCTGTATCTATCCAGTTATCTAATCATCTATCCATCCATCAATATATCCACCAATCCAACTATCTACCCCATCTATCCAACGATCTATCCCTATATCTGACCATCCACCTATCCCTCCATCTATCCATCTATCTACTGTCTGTCTGTCGTTCTGTCTCTATCTCTATCTCCCTCTATCCCTGTTTCTACCTGTGTTTCTTTGTATGTCTGTTTCTCTGTCTCTGATTTTGCCTGTCTCGGTCTCTCTCTCTCTCTCTCTCTCTCTCTCTCTCTCTCTCTCTCTCTCTCTCTCTCTCTCTCTCTCTCTCTCTCTCTCTCTCTCTCTCTCTCTCTCTCTCTCTCTCTCTTTTCTTATAAAATATCTGTTTTATGGGAGTACGGGCAAATTATGGACAACTGGAAATTTCTGTTATTTTTTTCCGTGATCAGTGAGTAATGGTGAGTATATTACCATGAGATGAAAAGTTTGTTTTGAAAAGATTTATGATGTGTAGCCGACGGGCAGTGCCGGAAATAGTCGTGTTGAATGTGACACTGGCACGCTGGTCCGTTTTGAAATTTAGGTACCCCAGACCAGCCTATGTTTATCCCGTACCCCAGACCACTAATTCTGCCAATTTGGGGTGGTAAGGCTCGCCCCAAATATCTGGGGTACATCTTTGAACAGACGGCCAAACAGACAGACAGACATACAGAGACATTCTCTGTCTCAAGCTGCCTCTATTTCTTCTCTGGTCAGTGCCGTGGTGTCGAGCCTAGTGCTGTGAGCTCTGTAGACAGGCCAACATAGAGCCCACCGTCGAGGCGGTCTGTCTTCTGTCAGTGCTGTGCTGTTGACCCCACAGCGCTGCTCCCTGGTTATCTTCAGGGCTTAGTGTTCCCGCAGCCCGGTCCTCGACCAGGCCTCCACCCCGCAGGAAGCAGCCCGTAGCAGCTGTCTAACTCCCAGGTACCTATTTATTGCTAGGTAACAGGGGCATCAGAGTGAAAGAAACATTTTGCCCATTTGTCTCCGCCTCCACCGGGGATCGAACCCGGAACCTCAGGACTACGAATCCGAAGCGCTGTCCACCCAGCTATCAGGCGCCCTGACAACCCTGCATAGAGCCTATGCCACCAAGTCAAACATACCATTCCGGACTCTGTGCGACGGTCGCTATACTTAGCGCTCCTCGCTAGTCTCACGTTACTACCATTCCAGGTACTTTGATTTTTCAATCTATATATAGCTTTTCTGTTTGTCATTACTTCATAGTTTTTTTTTCTGAAACAGCTGAAAAGAGTGGATAAATTTTAATTGTTAAGAAAGGGGGAGAGTATTGGATGTAATAATAATGAAAGTACACATTACAGGGTTTTCTATTTTTTTTCTCCGGAGCAATTCCCTCTAGAGTAGACAATAATCCATCCACAATACAGTACACCATGATGCATCGATCCCTACTAAAGTACACGAAGATCCATCCCCAATACACTACACCATAATCCATCCCCAGTACAATTAACTTTATCCATACTCACTACAGTACACCATGATCCATCTCCACTACAGTACACCATGATCCATCTCCACTACAGTACACCATGATCCATCTCCACTACAGTACACCATGATCCATCTCCACTACAGTACACCATGATCCATCTCCACTACAGTACACCATGATCCATCTCCACTACAGTACACCATGATCCATCTCCACTACAGTACACCATGATCCATCTCCACTACAGTACACCATGATCCATCTCCACTACAGTACACCATGATCCATCTCCACTACAGTACACCATGATCCATCTCCACTACAGTACACCATGATCCATCTCCACTACAGTACACCATGATCCATCTCCACTACAGTACACCATGATCCATCCCCACTACAGTACACCATGATCCATCCCCACTACAGTACACCATGATCCATCTCCACTACAGTACACCATGATCCATCTCCACTACAGTACACCATGAACCATCTCCACTTCAGTACACCGTGATCCATCCCCACTACTGATCACGTTGTCCCATACAGCGGAGGGATGCTGCTGAGGAGTGTTGCTGGAACACCAGTGCGGGTGTTTATATGTGACATGAACACCTTATTCCTCCACCTCTCCATGAAAGGGGTAAACGGGTGAATAACCATGTATACATCTACTCATGTATGCGTGTATGAGTGTCATCCTGCAGCACTGTAGTAATGCTGGTGATGGAATATGAGTTCTATATAAATAATCATAGGTTGATGATGATAGCTTTAGGAGTTCCTCCAGCTCCTCAGATGGCGGGCATGCACCCCTGAATGCAGTGTGCATTTCCCCTCTGTATCGCTACGCTGAGGCGCTGGAAAAGGAAACTGTAAGCTCTAGAGTCTCTTGTTGTTTCAATTAGCCTAGAACGCAGCTCCTTCAAAAAACTGTTGACACTTTTACCCCAGGCGCCGAGTGTCTCAGAAGCAATGTGGACAAAATTGTAGTGGTCATCTAGTTCTGTACTTACGGGATTTGGCTGATTCCCTGTGAGTGGCAGCGTCACCTGGTTGTGCACTTAGGTCAATGTAGGTGTTAGCCAGGGTTGATACACACGTGTAGTCCCATACCAACTGCTTGCCATTCTTCAGTTGTTCACACACACACACACACACACACACACACACACACACACACACACACACACACACACACACACACACACACGCACACACACACACACTGGGGCCGGTGGCCGAGCGGACAGCACGCTGGGCACGTGATCCTGTGGTCCCGGGTTCGATCCCGGGCGCCGGCGAGAAACAATGGGCAGAGTTTTTTTTACCCTATGCCTCTGTTACCTAGCAGTAAATAGGTTCCTGGGAGTTAGTCAGCTGTCATGGGCTGCTTCCTGGTGTGTGTGTGTGTGTGTGTGTGTGTGTGTGTGTGTGTGTGTGTGTGTGTGTGTGTGTGTGTGTGTGTGTGTGTGTGTGTGTGTGTGTGTGTGTGTGTGTGGTGTGGAAAAAAAAATAATAATAGTAGTAGTAGTTAGAAACGGCTGATTGATAATTGAGAGGCGGGCCGAAAGAGCAGAGCTCAACCCCTGCAACAACAACTAGGTGAATACACACACACATATACATATGTATGAAAATACATTATTATCTGGTAACATAATAGATGTGGATCACCGAATTGTTTCAAGCGTAGGTTAGACGTACGTATGGAAGAGTTTGGATAAACAGCACTGTCTTGTATGGGCCAATAGGCCTTCTACAGATTCCGTTAATTCTAATGTTAGTACTCGAGATTATCCCCAAGCACAGAGTGCGTGTCTATGAACCTTCTTGCAAATGAATGCACTCCAGTCCCTCCCTAGTGGGAAGTGCGTACGGCTTTGCATCCCCTCTGTGTCCCCAAGTGCGTGCATTTGGGTACCCAAGTGGCAAGTGCGTCCGGTGAGGACAACACACCCCACATAATCCTCACCACGCAATGTTCTCCACTAAGAGGATGATAAGACGATACTCTTTCATCCCAATAACACGGTCAACAGACTCCCCGTTGGATTAAAAGGTGAGAGGCACGCAACATGCTCTTGATCTTACGTTAAACAGAATAGTAGGATTGTCCCCCGCGGCGGCGTTTCTTTTCGTTTCAACAATAAAAAAAATGTGTAAGTTTGGTTCCGTGTTGGTTCTAAGATCTTTCAACCTTTGGAGGCTTTTACGGAGCCTATCAACCTCTGGAGGTATATCGAGGTCACCATAATTCCTTTTGGTGACCTACCAGTGGCCCTCTAATCATAGTTTAGTGATATGTGTAAACTCTCAGTTTATATACTGTGCACTGAGAAGGTTACCACTCTCGTTTATATTTCTGTCTAATTTTATTGGCATCCTTAAAATATAGACTTTCATATATATATATATATATATATATATATATATATATATATATATATATATATATATATATATATATATATATATATATATATATATATGTGTGTGTGTGTGTGTGCGGAAAAACCACAAAGAAATGGAGAAGAGAGATGAACGTTTCGACTCGCGAAAGTCGTTGTCAACATCAGGTGTTGACTGATGTTGACACATCCTGATGTTGACAACGACTTTCGCGAGTCGAAACGTTCATCTCTCTTCTCCATTTCTTTGTGGTTTTTCCGCATACAAATGATCAGTGTTTAGTGATCGTCAATTGCATATATATATATATATATATATATATATATATATATATATATATATATATATATATATATATATATATATATATATATATATATATTTATATATATATATATATATATATATATATATATATATGTTATAACTCTATACTCTAAATTATATAATTATTAAACAGATACTTCAACGATATATATACTTTAGGAAATATCAACCCGTCGCTCATATAAAAAAAAATAGACTAGTATGTGTGCGATAGAAGAATTCGTTTAGGGAAGACTTGAGCAAGAATTACCAGAGTAAACGTCCTCACAGAATTTATCTGAATTGGTCGGCCGAAAAAATAGAGGAGACCCCAGAGGTAGAGTGTGAGAGTGTATCATTACTGGAGGTTGTGTTCCAGGACTCTTTCATCCACTCTACACAGCCATGGTCTTCGTTATCTAATTAAACTTAAATTAGGGTTGACCATTGGGTGTTAGTGCGAGGAAAAAACGTGTGCGGCTTATCAACATTATGGGACGATAGGCAGGAGAAAGGCGCATTAATCAGGTCAGATCAGAGTGGGTGTGAACGCACCTGTAGTGCAGCCACACATAACACCTTCGTGACGACAAGTTAGCGACCCCCCAAGCAACACACAAAAAGAGAAAAGAACGCCATAACAAAAATGCAATCCAAGCGAGTCCGGACAGTTCATGTTTGTATACCCTGGTGGGCTTACTATGGAGAAGTGGGGAGGAGGTTAGTGCGCCTGCGAGCCTGCCTGGCCCGGCTGGCTCCGCCGCAGTTGGCAGTCCGCCGCCTGCGTCCGCTCCGCCCGCTGGCTCCGCTCCACCTGGGCTCCAACATATCTCCATCCACTGTCTTGCTGTGCTCGACGTGATCTCTCGCCTCCACCACCTCGCTCTCTCGTCCTCCTGGTGACACAGCTCGCCACGTGCCCGTCGAGTGAAATTTTCATACACTGTACTTATGAATTTGTACAGATACGTAGTAATCAAAACAGTTTTTCGCTGTAACTGAAAAAAATACAATATGTGTAACCATGCCTATATTATATGCGCGATGCATATATGAATGAAGTGAAATAAGTATTTCTGTCGTTCTCTGAAGGCACTGCTCGGTCCTTGGATTCATTCTTACATTACTAATTGTGTGTTTGTACGTGTGTGTGTTCAATATTTTATATATATATTATATATAAATTGTAATGAGAGAGACCCGAAGCCCGATTGATAACGATGCCTAGTCAAGGCAATGCACCAGGTGGCAGGGTACTGGTGGAAGAGAACTGCGGCTCTGACGAGTGGATCACTTGAGTATTGAGCTCATCCACCCAACACATCCTCTCGTCACACACTCAAGTAGAAGCGTGAACGATGCGGTGAGTACACCCACAGGTATTTTCCTCCGTGGTTAAAACCCTGGAAATATGTTATCGATATAGTATTTAATTTATTCACACGTTAGAGGTTGGGAAAATGAAAAATACAGCACAAATTCTCTACAGTAAGGAACATAACACAGAGTTTCAATCCCGTTCAGCAACCAAATTTTGACATTACCGGCAATAACTAATTCAGTCCATGAGTGCAGGCTTGAAATATATAAAATCTTATCGACCGTTGCCTCAAAACGACGCCAAGATCGACGACACTCAAATCGGTCAAAATGAAAAGGTACTTCGATCATGACATTCAGATGCAATCAGGTGTAAATATTTTGCATATTTACATTTTAAGGCGAGTCAGCTGGAGGCGGACGCGAGCTTGGGCAGTCCCATGATAAGAATGATATATTCAGAACTAAATTATGCTCCACGGGATGGTTAGTAGGCTGCTGGGTGAACTTAATAACCCCTCCGCGGTTGTTGCTCATAACCAACACCACCATCACTACACACGTAGTGAATATATATATATATATATATATATATAGATATATATATATCTATATATTATATATATATTATATATATATATATATATACATGCATAATACATAATAAAAATACATGCATAATAGACAGAACCCAAGATGCAAGAAGATTACAAATTCTTGAAGCATTCACATAAGAACAGAACAACCTACCATGAACACCCAAATCACGGAACTATTTACTCTAGACTGCATGTTAAAGATATTATTTGGAAACGAGACCACTGAGGGAGAAGATTCTAACCAGGATGAGCCATCTGCAATATGCAGTATAGAATTAAAAA
>WNGS01004511.1:7721147-7736874 GCA_020271785.1 Procambarus virginalis
TCCCACAATGAGAGTAAGGACAAGACCAGAACATAACGATGCCAACACAGAAGACAATGTCAACATAACAGGCAATTAACTGGATTAATCTTTGTATGTAGATGCCAGCTGCCTCGTATGGGCCAACAGGCCTTCTGCGGTTACCTCTATTCTTATGTTCATATGTTTCACCCCATTTATCCCTTATGTATCCCCTATGTTTTCACCTTTATTGTCTTATCACCTATAAGACAATATCATCTATATATAATATATATATATATAGTATATATATATATAATATATATATATATATATAAAAAAAAACATTCCTCCAAAGGGATATGACGAGGGAGGAGAGAGCCGTGGCTGTAGAAGCAAGTAAGAATCGCAAGGCGAGAGGAGAAAACCAGAAAATCACAACCCCCAACACAACATCCCCAAAGGTGAGGGGTTAACCCACAACCTGCAACCGAGTAACACCAGAGGGAAGGGCAACTCCACCACTCTCCTCTCCATAGAACCCTTCCCCCCACCCTCCTCTCCATAGAACCCCCCCCCCACCTACCCCGAACCCTCCCTGCCCCACTCAAATGCTCAGCCAACTCTCCCTCCCCCCCCCTCACTCCCAGTCAAATGTTCAGCCAACTCTCCCTCCCCCCCTCACCCCCGTTCCTACCCTTCAACCCCTCCCTACTCCCACAATGTCCCCCTTTCCCCTCTCCCTACTTGTCCTCCCATCGCCTTCATCTCATGCCCTCCCTGTCCCACCTTTGCTTGAATCCCCCCACCCCTCACTCTAGTATCCTCTGAGACCCTGTTATCCACCTCACAAATCCTCACACCCATGGAACAGCTTTCCCCATTAGCAGAACGCTCACCAAGAAGGGGACATGAGAAGGGACAGAAGAAAGTGAGTCTCAAGGCAAATGTACATTAACATTAATGGGATTACAAGTATAACAAATGAACTTGAAGAATGGGTACTAGAAGAAACCCCACACATAATAGCACTCACAGAAACAAAACTAACGAAAACCAGAACAAATGCAGTGTTTCCACAGTACTACTGTGTTGTGAAGAAAGAGAGAGAAGGAAGAGGAGGTGGTGGTGTAGCTCTGCTGGTAAGAAAAGGCTGGAGTTTTGAGGAGATAATTATTCACGGCTGTGAATGATTCAGTGACTACATAACAGGAATCTTAGCAACTGGAGGACCAAAAATTATAGTCATGGTCATATATAACCCACCACCAAATGATAGAAGACCCAGACAGGAATATGATAAGAGAGCAGCTTCGGTCGCTAGGAGGAATGGATCTGGACTACTAATCATGGGAGATTTCAACCATGGAAAGATAGAATGGGAGAACAGAGACCTACATGGAGGGCCAGATACATGGAGAGCTAAGCTGCTGAACGTTGTAAAAAGAAGCTTTCTAAGCCAGCACTTCAAGGGACCCACAAGAATGAGAGGAGAGAATGAACCACCAATTCTTGATCTGATATTAACTCTAAATTAGTGGTATATAAGGGACTTTAAGTTGGTAGCCCCCATGGGAATGAGTGATCACAGTGTATTGATCTTTGAGTACCTGGTAGAGCTAGGATTTATCTCCCCCCCAAAAAAAGAACCAGGAAACAAAAGGCTTGGATACCGAAAGGGAAATTATGAGGAGATGAGAAAATTCCTATGGGATAGACCATGGGACACAGAACTTTGAACTAAGTTCGACAAGACATGATGGACTATGTCACCAAAAAGTGTCAGGAGGCAGTAAACAGGTTTATCCCGGTCCGAAAGTAAAAAAAAAAACGAGTAGCAAAAATGAATCCGTGGTTTAATAGAGCATGAATGGAAGCAAAGGAACTGAACAAAAGGCGTGAAGGAACTTCCGAATTAACAGAACACCAGAAAGTAGAGAGAGATACCAGAGAACCGGGAACGAGTATGTTAGTGTGAGAAGAAAAGTTGAGAAAAAGTATGAAAATGATATAGCTAATAAAGCCAAGACCGAACCAAAGCTACTTCACAGTCACATCAGGAGGAAAACAACAGTGAAGGAACAGGTGATGAACCTTAGAATGCGTGAGGACAGGTACACAGAGAATGACAGAGAGGTGTGTGAAGAACTCCACAAGAGGTTCCAGGAGGTCATCACAATAGTACGAGGTGAGGTCACTGCACTAGGAGAGGTGGCAGTGAACCAGGCGGTCATGGAAGGGTTCGAAAATACAAGAGATGAGTTCAAGAGGAATCTGTTGGATCTGGACGTGAGAAAAGCTTTTGGCCCAGACGGAATCTCACCATAGGTACTAAAAAAGTGCACATAAATATTTTGCTTGCCACTCTCCAGAGTCTATAGTAAGTCGCTGGAGACGGAATACCTACCTGAAATATGGAAGATGACTAATGTAGTCCCAATATATAAAAAGGGTGACAGGCAAGAGACCCTGAATTACAGCCCAGTGTCCTTAACTTGTGTACCATGCAAGGTGATGGAGAAGATCGTGAGAAAACACCTAGTAACACGTCTGGAGAGAAAGAACTTCGTGACAACCCATCAACATGTGTTCAGGGAGGGTAAATCTTGCCTTACTGGCCTAATAGATTTCTACGATCAGGTGACAAAGGTTAAGGAAGTAAGAGAAGGATGGGCAGACTGCATTTTCTTGGACTGTCGGAAAGCCTTTGACACAGTACCCCATAAGAGACTGATGAATAAGCTTGGGAAACAGGCAGGAGTAACAGGTAGGGCGCTCCAGTAGGTAAAGAAGAACCTAAGCAATAGGAAGCAGATAGTTACAGTGAGAGGTGAGATCTCACATTGGCGAGAAGTCACCAGTGAGGTCCTACAGGGCTCAGTACAAGGACCTATCCTGTTACTGATATACGTAAATTATCTCCCAGAGGGTATAGACTCTTTCCTCTCAATGTTTGCTGACGACGCAAAAATTATTAGAAGTATTAAGACAGAGGAGGACAGCTTGAGGCCTCTAGACGACCGGTACACTCTGCAGGAATGGATGAACAAGTGGTTGTTAGAGTCTAACCAGAGCAAACGAAATGTAATGAAGATAGGTGCAGGGAGCAAGAGACCAGATACGAGGTATCATTTGGGAGATGAAATACTTCAAGAGTCAAAGAGAGAGAAAGACCTGGGGATTGATATCACGCCAGACCTGTCCCCTGAAGCCCTTGTCAAGAGGATAACAACAGCGGCATATGCCAGGCTGGCCAACATAAGACTGGCCATTAGAAACTTGTGTAAGGAATCATTCAGAACTTTGTATACCACATATGTCAGACCAATCCTGGAGTATGCGACTCCAGCATGGAGTCCATATCTTGTCAAGGATAAGACTAAACTGGAAAAAGGTTCAAAGGTTTGCCACCAGACTAGTACCCGAGCTGAGAGGTATGAGCTACGAGGAGAGACTACGGGAATTAAACCTCACTTCGCTGGTAGACAGAAGAGTTAGTACATGATCACCACATTCAAGATTCTCAAGGGAATTGATAGGATAGACAAAGACAGGCTATTTAACACAAGGGGCACACGCACTAGGAGACACAGGTGAAAACTGAGTGCCTAAATGAGCCATAGAGACATTAGAAAGAACTTTTTTAGTGTTAGAGTGGTTGACAAATGAAATGCATTAGGAAGTGATGTGTTGGAGCATCACTCCTAAAGAGCCAGAGCTCAACTCCGCAAGCACAACTAGATGGATACACACACACACACACATACAGCGTGCCTCTGGCAAGGATCTTTAATGAGTCACTTATGTCGGGAAAATTGCCCAGTTGCTGGAAGAAGACAAATGTCGCACCGATTTCCAAGAAAGAAGATAGGGAGGAGGCACTTAACAACAGACCCGTATCACTGACAAGCATCCCCTGCAAAATACTTGAAAGAATTAATAAGCTAAGACTGGTTTCACACCTGGAGAGCATTAGGTCTGTAAACAAACATCAACATAGGTTCTGAAAAGGGAAATCGTGGCTAACAAACATTTTAGAATTCTATGATAAAATACCAAGGATAAAGCAGGACAAAGAAGGTTTGGCAGACTTCATATCTCTTGACTGCCAAATAGAGTTTGATACAGAACTGCACATGAGACTGCTGTTCAAACTTGAGAGGCAGGCAGGAGTAAGCGGAAAGGCTCTAGCCTGGGTAAGGAACTACCTAACATGAAGGAGCCAGAGAATAACAGTATGGCGCGAGAAGTCGGACTGGCGAGCAGTAACGAGTGGAGTACCTCAAGAATAGGTGCTGAGACCAATTCTATTTCTAAAATACGTAAATGACATGTTTTCAGGAGTGGAACCCTACATGTCGATGTTCGCGGATAACGCAAAGTTGACAAGAAGAGTTGTGACAGATGAGGATTGGAGGAAGTTCAATGAGGAATTGAACAGGTTGCATAGATGGTCAGAGAAATGGCTACTGGAGTTCAACACGAGTAAATGCAAAGTTATGGAAATGGGATCAGGTGATAGGAGACCAAAAGGACAGTACACAATGAAGGGGAACTGCCTACCTGTGACAACTCGAGAAAGAGACCTGGGCGTGGACATAACACCTAATCTAACTCCTGAGGCACATATAAATAATAAAACGACAGCAGGGCAAATACACTGGCAAAAATTAGAACATCATTCAGGAACCTATGTGAGGAGGCTTTTAGGGCGCTTTACACTGCCTATGTGAGACCAGTCTTAGAGTATGTCGCGCCATCATGGAGTCCCCACCTGAAGAAATACATAAGGAAACTGGAAAAAGTACAGAAGTTTGCGACGAGGCATGTCCCAGAGTTACAAGGAATGGGATATGAAGAGCGCCTGAAGGATCTGAAACTTACGACACTAGAAAAAAGAAGGGAGTAGAGGGATATGATAGGAACGTAGAAAATACTCAAGGGAATTGACAAAGTAGAAAAAGATGAAATGTTCACACATAATATTAACAGAACGAGGGGACATGGGTGGAAGCTGGAAACTCAGATGAGTCACAGAGATGTTAGGAAGTTTTCGTTTAGCGTGAGAGTAGTGGGAAAATAGAATGCACTTAAGGAACAGGTTGAGTAATATTATATTGTGGGTTGGGTGTTGTCGTGCTGTTGATGCTTCTTTCTGGACAACCCAACCCACAACTCGGTAGAGTGCTTATACTTTACCAGGACATCACCCTGGGCGCTTCTGGCTCTTGGAGAGGGGCTCAATGTCACACGCTTAGGGGATGCGGCTCCAATACTTAGCCTCGTTGTCAAGTGCACACACCCACTCGAGCTGCTGTGACTCCCCACTCTCTCCTTATGTGATATGATCTCCTCTATCCCCTTTGACTTATTAGTATTCCATTCTACCCTGTCCACAGCTGTGGTTCTTGGTTCTTTCTCTCTCTCTCCTTCTTTCCTACTTCCTGGGAAGTCTCACTAGGACAAGGGCAAACACCAGCAAATTTGAATACATTTACTGGACAAAGCACATAAACAATACATACACACATATAATAATAATAATAATGAATCCTACACTCTATACTATTTCGGTCAGGTTGCACTCCAACACCATCAGAACTCTATCATCTGCTTATCAAGTGGTATCCTATCTCCTGATTTACCACCTAATACTACCAACCTCCTCAAGTAGGTCAAGTCTTATAACACAATGTTGCACTGTCAGCAAGAGAATATATATCTATAAACATGTGCAAGGAAAACCAGCGTATGAATGCAATAACATAAATATTAGTATAAGTGTTCCTTGATATAGAACAATGATCAATCGATCACCTTATCAGTCCTAGAACACATATGTATGTCTCTGCAGGTAATCCAGCCTACGACTCTAACTCTATACTTCAGTATAAGTGCTCCTTGGCACAAATATGGCAAACAATCACTCACCTTTCACTGCATCTTGCACGCTAATGACAACCAAACATTCTCCCAACTCCCTACAAGTAGTCAACTCGAACTTCCCGTCCGCATCTGGAAGTTCACTATCCTGATCTCTTCAGGTTCTTCCGGGTTTAACTACCAGGATCCTCTGCAGCTCTTCCAGGCTGCTGCACCATGAAGTGTTCCTTGAGCAACTCTGGTGCTTCACCACTTCTACTTGGGTCCTCCACAGCTCTCCTGGCTGCTACACCTTGACGTTTTCCTTGAGCAACAGCGGTGCTTCACCATTGGCATCACAGAAGCATGTGAAACTTCATTCCACTACTTCTCTTCTCACAGCTTGAGGTTATCTTCCTCACTGTATGGCTGCTCTCCCACAGAGCTCAGTACTTTCCACTACCTTGGAGTCTCATCAACTACTCCCTCTGTGCTGGCTTCGAAGTTCTCAGCAACTTCTTCCCCAAAGACAAACTTGCAACCCATTGACACGCCAATAAAAATGTTTCCTTATAAACACATAGACGAAATAATCCACACAATATGTTTGCATCCAACATCTATCTGCTCTCTACATACTGTGAGAGTGGACTCCCCCGTTTGGGCTGGTCCATGCTCCGCCCGGTCAGGCGGTCCTGAATCTGGGAGGGTCCTCCGCCGGTCAGTTGGCTTCAGGCGGTCGACGGGAGAGGATGTGCTGCTCGTCTCTCCAGCTGTCTCTCTCACCTCCGTCCTCTTATTTAGGCGTCCTGCCTTACCAAAACATGTCTAACTTATCAATAAACATTCGCTACTGTCGCTGGGCACATGACCAACTACAAGTAATCACTATAAACTGTCTTAAAATCGTGCTTACCACAGATTGTCTAGTCGAGGACGCTCTCCTCACTGACGAGTCTGAACAGGGCGCTCCCATGGCCCATGATAATGTGTCTGGGTGGCTTAACAAACTCTCCTTGCCGTCCAGGACTTGAGACCACAACGTTCGGAGCTCGATTCCACAGCTGGAACGTCTGCACACTTTCTTTCTCTTGGAGAAATATCACTAGGGGTTCCTCTCTGACAGGAGCTCACACGGAGCACAGCTTCCCCTCACGATGTCTGGTACTCAAGTGGGGTCAGCCCTCTCGATGCGAGCCTCACGCCTCCAGCAAATTATCCACATCTCCTAACCAGTCATTTATCTATTTTCTTATTCACTGCCCATAATCTCAAATTGTTTATCATATCCAACCAACTATTTTACATCTGTGTCTTCAACTCTATGCTTCCTAGACCTTCTAGTCAGGTCAGGCCTGATAGAATAATTCTCAAAAGGGAGACTTGTTTTTCGGCTGCCTGGGATCATAACAGGAAACAAACTTTATTCATAATTTTAAAACTAGTATGATAGGGAAATAGGACCGGAGTCATTGCTGTAAACAACCGATGGTTAGAAAGGCGGGATCCAAGAGTCAGTGCTCGATCCTGCAGACACAAATAGGTGAGTACACACACACTTTACGAAGTCGAAGTGGTGGAAACATTCTCTAAATACTGATTAAAATGTATATTAATGAAACCCCACCGAACTGGTAAACATATACGCACATTGACTAAGGGTTCAGAGAAGAGACAGAAGAGTTGAAGATCAATCCCAGCAGGGACAAGTAATTGAGCACACATCCACTCTGCCATGGCCGGATTGCTTGGCAACAATGGTATCCCAGGAGGGAAAGAGTCGACAAGGCTGAGTTGAAATTGGTGGAAATACAAAGGAAATTACTAATACAACGCGTCAGGGAGGAAACGCTGGGATGGAGACCAGACAGAAAGCTTAGTCATGCGTTTTCACAGAAAGGTTTGTCATGGTATTCATATAAGGCTTAGTCATTCGTTTTCACGGAAAGCATAGTCATGCGTTTTCACAGAAAGCATAGTCGTGCGTTTTCCCATAAAGCATAGTCATGCGTTTTCACAGAAAGCATAGTCGTGCGTTTTCACAGAAAGCATAGTCGTGCGTTTTCACATAAATCATAGCCATGCGTTTTCACAGAAAGCATAGTCATGCTTTTTCACATAAAGCTTAGTCATGAGTTTTCACATAAAGCATAGTCATGCGTTTTCACGGAAATCCTAATCATGCGTTTTCACAGAAGGCTTAGTTATGAGCGCCTCCAAGATAGCCTATTCCAGGCCTGTACATGGAATACCCAGTTCGGACCTTTTCACAAAAAGCCTAGTTTGTGTCTGTGAGGTCACACCTGACCCCACAGACACTAGCCTGACCCCACAGACACTAGCCTGACCCCACAGACACTAGAGGGGTCTTCAAGAGGATAACATCAGCAGCATATGCCAGGTTGGCTAACATAAGAACGGCCTTTAGAAACTTGTGTAAGGAATCTTTCAGAACATTATATACCACATATGTCAGACCAATCCTGGAGTATGCGGCTCCAGCATGGAGTCCCTATCTAGTCAAGCATAAGACTAAACTGGAAAAGGTTCAAAGGTTTGCCACCAGACTAGTACCCGAGCTGAGAGGTATGAGCTACGAGGAGCGACTGCAGGAATTAAACCTCACTTCGTTGGAAGACAGAAGAGTTAGGGGGGACATGATCACCACATTCAAGATTCTCAGGGGAATCGACAGGGTTGATAAAGACAGGCTGTTTAACACAAGGGGCACACGCACTAGGGGATACAGGTGGAAACTGAGTGCCCAAATGAGCCACAGAGATATTAGAAAGAACTTTTTTAGTGTCAGAGTGGTTGACAAATGGAATGCATTAGGAAGCGATGTGGTGGAGGCTGACTCCATACACAGTTTCAAGTGTAGATATGATAGAGCCCATTAGGCTCAGGAAACTGTACACCTGTTGATTGACGGTTGAGAGGCGGGACCAAAGAGCCAGAGCTCAACCCCCGCAAGCACAACTAGGTGAGTACTAGCCTGACCCCACAGACACTAGCCTGACCCCACAGATCCTAGGCCTCCTCTCTTGAGGTTATTTTGAGGTGATTTCGGGACTTCGTGTCCCCGCGGCCCGGTCCTAGACCAGGCCTCCTTATTGTTACACATCCCCGGGAAGCAGCCCGTAGCAACTGTCTACCTCCCAGGTACCTATTTACTGCTAGGTAAAAGAGGCGTCAGGGTGAAAGAAACATTTTGTCCATTTGTCTCCGCCTCCACCGGGGTTCGAACCCGGAACCTCAGCACTACGAATCCGAAGCGCTATCCACTCAGCTGTCAGGCCTGACCCGCTACAAACACTAGCCTGACCACCTTGACCCTAGACCTAACCCTCACAGACACTAGGTCTGACCCTCATAGACACTAGCCAGACCCCCACACAAATCCTAGACCTAGTCTTCTCACAAAGCGATTTATTTACATGCATATTTTTTGCCAATGAATTATCGCTTGGGAAACTTAGCCACCGAGCGTTGGTGTATGACGGTGTAGTGGCGATGAAGGGCACGAGCTCCAGGAAGGACCTGAAGGACGTTTGCGTCATAGAAATGAAAAACTAAAAGTAAATTGGCAAGTTTTCAGGTCTGGTTTTTTTTCTTTGCTAAAGTCCCATAAGTAATATTCGATGGTTTATGTTACAAAATTCGTTTAGTTGACCCTCGCCAGGATGCAACCACATAACAGTTGCCTAAACTACCGGGTATCTGCTATTTGCTTGGTGAACAGGTGTATTAGGTGAAAGGTTATGTGCCCAACCATTTCTGACTATCCATGGAATCGAACCCGGAATTCCCGATTGTGAGTCGACAAGAAAGCAGACTGAACTAATGTTGAAAGCACTTATAAAGGTGAATGTATGTTTATTGGACAATAAATATCTCAATTAATTAATTGAAATGTCCTTGATGTAACGTAAGCCGTTATTTGACATGAGTATTACTTCTCATTTTTGTGTATAATTTAAGCTTGCCACACTCCAGTGCTAAACTAATTACAATGAACTGATATTGATACAAATAACATAAATACGTGCATTTCGACTATAATTTATGTGCATGATGACCTTGGGATGATTCACAGGTGATTATCTTTACTGTAACTTGTTATCAGATTGCAAGTGATCTCTTCATTGCAATGTCGAAAAAATCCAGATGTAAATGACAAAAATTCAAGATTGAAAATTTATTTGATGAATATGTGTATGATCATTCTATAGATAACTTGCATGTATAAGGTATAGTTATCCTTTTTTTGTCTTAATCCTGGTATACATACCAGGAGGCCGGGCATGTATAGCACCTGTTCCATACATAATACTGTTCCTGCTCATCGAGACTGCATCACTTACTCCACATGGAAAGAAAAACTCGACACTTTCTTCCATAAAGAATACACATATGATTGTTTATTTGTTTTGTTTTGGCTACTAACTCTGTGTAATTATTAACGCACTTTCACCACTGTTGAACTCTGCCTACTCATGCACTCTGACTACTCATGCACTTTGTCTGCCGTTGCACTTTGACCATTGAAGCACTTTGACTACTGATGCACTGTGACTACTAATGCACTTTGACCACTAATGCATTTTCACTACTCAAGGCACTTCTTGAAGAAGGTCCAAAGTGTCTTAACAACTTATCTAAGACAACGTGACGACGTTATTGGTCGGGGAGTGAAATTAAATGACCATTGTATTGCAATAAAAACCTTGATTCAGGACGTGCTCAGTTTTTATTTCTGTTTTTTTTTCAGAAACATTGTTGAATAAAGCATTTGTTTATTGGTTGCAGATAGTATAGAGTAACAGCCGAAATGGTGAAAGTGTCAACAGTTTGTTTGCAAAATATTTGCCAACACAGTTGCCATCAGAGGTTCAGTCCCTTGTTGGTGCTTGTGTGTTTGTTAATATTATATTTATTTGTATGCTTGCGGCTGAAAACAAAGTGGGCAATTTTGACAGTTTTCCAGCAAACATGAAAACAGAATTGATGATTATGGAAGAGTCAATAATATCTAGCAACGTGAGTGAAGCAAGCAAGACTTTTCTGATCTTAAATGGCATCGAATTAGTCTGTTTAATAGTGCGCCTAAAGTTTGAGTTCTTTGAGTACATTCCTCGGTGTTAGAAACTAACTTCCTGATTCTCAAACTGGATAGATCTTTCTGTCTCGCATCTCTTCACATTAGAGACTTGTAAATTATTTCAGATGGGGAGGGGAGTTTTCAGAGGAATGTGCCAAGCCATTACGACTATATAGCACTGGCAAGGGATCAGGATAAGGATTTGGAATGGGACGGGGGTATGGGGGGTGAAGGAATGGAGCCCCCAACCACTTGGACGGTCGGGGATTGAACGCCGACCTGCATGCAGCGAGATCGTCGCTCTACCGTCCAGCCCCGATCTTTCGTATGTTCACTCACGATGATCATCCATACTGACTGGTGGGTAGAGCGGCATCACTCCGTGCAGGGGTTCATGTTCGATTCCCTATGGCTTATAAGAGATTGAGCGTCATCTCTTCACTCCTATTTCCCAGATTCTTGTTGTCATATACCTTTGTAATCTATGGTGGCGTAGTGGTAACACACTGGTCCAACGAGCCATTTGGTCTGGGTTCATGTCCTGACCAAAGAGGATTGACTGGGCGCCAATCCGTAAATTCTCGCCCCTGTTTACCCAGCAGCAATTGGGTAACTGATTGTTAGGCTAAGGCAAGGGACAGCTCTCAGCCTGCTTACAAGAGTCATAAGTCTTTTATTCCCGTAGCCACACGTGTAGGAGAAGAAATCTGTCATATTATCGTATTAACTAAGCGTTTTTCTCCTGATAAATACCTTCCCTTGCCTTCATCGCCAGCATAGTAGTGCTAGTGTTTCTTTCCGATACATCCCTTGATCATTACTTTCACTTAGATCAAGACAAACATAATATGCTCCAAAGAATTGCCTAAGCTCTCAATATTCAAAAATACTGATGTCTCTATTTTGGTAAATCAGAAGAGTGAGGAAACGTTAAATGTAAGGATAAAGGGCGACGGAAGGAACTGTGAGACGGAATATATGACACGAGACAAGGACAAATACAGACACTATCAGCTAGGCGCAGCAACAAAGAACAGACGAAGCCTATGTGTGTGTGTGTGTGTGTGTGTTGTGTGTGTGTGTGTGTGTGTGTGTGTGTGTGTGTGTGTGTGTGTGTTCCCAGGCAAGACGCCAACACTAGATTACAATTCATGATGCAACCGCTCTCCCCCTTCACGAAATATTAGATGCAATTTCTTCGAATATAATTTGCAAATATTTACTGTCGAGCAAAAATGATAAGGACTTTATAGTTGGGAATTGGAGTGAAAATACAGCTTCAAAAAACAGTAGAATTATTTATAATATACGCCTAGAATTAGTTTTAATACTGTTTAGTGTTTTTAATCAAATGCAATAAAATTTTATATTAAGGCACAGTACAAGTGGATTGACTTTTTATCATATAATGTTTTATCGTGGTTGTGTGAGAGTAACTCTTCTCTTATCTGAGTTACGAGTCCACCGTTTACAGCCAGGGACTTTAGTACCACGAAACATAATGCTCAAGTCTTTGTGTGAATACATCTGGAGGGTTATTATGGCTTTGATGCTCCTCGTGTGGTGGGGCTGGACCCAAGACCGATATCATCCTCTGGAGGGTTATTAAGACCAGACTACAGTAGAGTACATACCACCCAGTAAACTTTCGTCTTAAATATAGTACAGCTCTACGGTAAACTCTCAGAGTATTCACCGACAAGTATCGACTTAAGCGGTTTACATTCCTTGTCACATACTCCACATCACATACACGTATGTGCAAATGACTCTGAACATTATTTTAAACATACTTGTCCCTACCTGTGACCATAATCATAATAAAATATAACAATTACAATTTCAGTAGTACAGTCGGGCTCGTTCTCGACTCGCAATCGAGAATTACGGGTTCGAATACCGGGCGGGACAGAAATGATTGGGCTCGTTTCCCATCACCTAAAGCCACTGCTTATCAAGGAGCAATTAGGTATCCAGGAGATAGTAAGCTTGTTGTGGGGTTGAGTCCTGGGGAGGGTCAATAATTCGACCCCGGGTGAGGGGGGGCGGAGGGTGACCTTGATATAAGCCTAACATGGACTCAATATATTCATTGGCTGCCTGTCCCACGACATAAGAATTAATATTATATTATTATGAATTAATAATAACATTATTCATAGGTATATCATTTATTTTTATGTTTCATTTTGAACGATCATATTCCTATCTATTTAAATGAGTTGTGTGTAATATAATATCAGCCTATTTTGTTAAGGATGTATATAGGATCTTCATATTGTAGATATATATATATATATATATATATATATATATATATATATATATATATATATATATATATATACATATACATATATATATATATATATATATATATATATATATATATATACATATATATTGTGATGGTAAAAATGGGTGTTATTGCAGTCTTCTCTAGGCAGATGGAATGCCTGTCACAAAAAAAAAAAAAAGGTTAAACTGCATGTTGTCTTCACTGTGAGGTTTACTGTAGGAGAAAACACAGAACAAAAATTTAAAAAAGCTTTACGTTCATAGAAATCTTACTTTAAACAAATTACAAAATAAAAATAATATTAAAATTGGCTTTACACAGAGTGCAAATTAAACAAGATAAACAGACAATTCAATTTACGTTACATTAATACTAGAAAATATGGTGCAGGAATACTGTGAGTCAAACTGAATATCTCTGTTACCACACCGGGGTATGTCAACAGGTCTACTCAGCAAGAGCACTCAGGAGTAATGTAACTCGTAGTGGGCTAGGCAGCCCTATATATACACAATGACGGCCGGGCAGATGGTGCTGGTGACTTCTTTAACTGTTAACCGGCTCTTAAACTGCTTGTTTCGGGTGGCGTGAGCTCCGGGGCGTCGCCAGGTGTGAGGTGGGGTGATGGGCAGTGGTGAAGGGGGGAGACTGGTAGCACTGTCTAGATGTCTGGAAGTAGTAGTTGTTGTTATTGTTGCTGCTGCAGTACTTTAATATATAGACGTGGTAATGGGTAGAATAGGTGATGGAGCAGGCCGAATCTCTTCCTTTTGATTTTACCATGACATTATATTGTTAAGAAAATGTAACGTAAGAGGCTACTAAAATAATAATGTTCAAGGTGTTTTTATTTTTGTCTTCTGCATGTTAAAATTTAACAGGAAATACAAAATTTAGCATGGAGGCAGTTATTCACGAAAGGATGAAGAACGATATTTGGTAAATACTATAAGAAAATAAATTACATATTACCAATATGGCTAAGATCGTGTTGTAGTCTTGAAATATTTAACAAAAGAAATCAAAAGTCTCTAACCTAGAGAATACATACGAAATTTAAGGTAACCTGACCTAGCCTCATAACCAGATTTAGCCTAAGCTAACCTGACCTAGCCTAAGTTAACCTGACCTAGCATAAGTTAACCTGACCTAGCCAAGGTTAACCAGCCATAGTCAAACATAACCAGACAAATCTAATCTAACCACCAAGTCTTACAACCTGATGTAGCTTTGCCTTACCAAATAGAGAGAGAGAGAGAGAGAGAGAGAGAGAGAGAAACACACAGACAGAGACAGGGAGGGAGGGAGGGCGGGGAGAGAATTGTACAATGCAATGCATAAATTGTTGATGTGATGGGAACGTAAGATATGAGAAATGCAAGAAAGAAGATGAAATGTAAACATGGAACTCGGCAGGAGAAGAACGAAACAGGTTTTCAACATATTCATGGAAACCAAGTATAATATTGATAGGCAAGTGAGTTGTACAAATGAGTGACTGCAATCGTAAATTTTGAAGTTCTTGTTGTAAATGTTGATAAATGTATTATGAATACGCACCCAACAATAATTAATGAATCACTAATTAGTACATGCATTGAGACAGAAGTTTATCATCAAGTTTGAAAGTAACACACACATTTGCTTAAAAATATTAGATACGATACTTGTACATTAGTAGGGATACACAAGTGTTCAGTAGCAGGGATGAACGAAAAAAATATAATAACAATATATATATATATATATATATATATATATATATATATATATATATATATATATATATATATATATATATATATAATACATATGTCGTACCTAGTAGCCAAAACGCACTTCTCCGTCTACTATGCAAGGCCCGATTTGCCTAATTGGCCGAGTCATTTTCATTATTTTCCCCCCAAAAGTTCCAATTGGTTGATTTAATTATTATTATATTTTTTATGAAGAAAATTATTGACTTAGTTAAGTTAGCTTAGCTTAGATTAAGATAGGTTAGGTTAGGTTAGGTACGGTTGGTTAAGTTCGGTCATATATCTCAGTTAGTTTTAACTCAAATTCAAAAAAATTAACTCATACATAGTGAAATGGATAGCTTTATCATTTCATAAGAAAAAAATCGAAAATATATATATATTAAGGAAAACTTGGCTTATTAGGCAAATCGAGCCTTGCATAGTTGGCCAAGTACTGCGTTCTGGCTACTAGGTACAACATATATATATATATATATATATATATATATATATATATATATATATATATATATATATATATATATATATATATATATATATATATATATTACTGAAAACTCACACCCCAAAAGTGACTCGAACCATACTGCCAGCAGCACTCTGCAACAGATATACAGGTTCCTTAACCATTCGACCATCACAACCGGACAACAGAGGATGGTAGCCGAGGCTACCATCCGAGTGTTCTCTACCGATTGCTTTGAAATTTTGACACAACGTTGCATCCGAATAGGCGCATCATTT
>WNGS01004511.1:7852981-7870423 GCA_020271785.1 Procambarus virginalis
AACAGGGAGATATCACGGCTCTGGGAGAGGTGGCAGCAAACCAGGTGACCTTGGATAGGTTCGAAATTACAAGTGATGAGGTCAAGAAGCACCTATTGGAGCTGGATGTGAGAAAGCTGTTGGGCCGGATGGAATCTCGCCATGGGTATTGAAAGAGTGTGCAGGAGCACTTTGCTTACCACTCTCCATAGTGTATAGTAAGTCACTGGAAACGGGAGACCTACTAGAAATATGGAAGACTGCTAATGTAGTACCAATATACAAAAAGGGTGACAGACAAGAGGCACTGAACTACAGGCCAGTGTCCTTAACTTGTATACCATGCAAGGTGATGGAGAAGATTGTGAGAAAAAACCTAGTAACACATCTGGAGAGAAGAGACTTCGTGACAACCCATCAACATGGGTTCAGGGAGGGTAAATCTTGCCTTACAGGCTTGATAGAATTCTACGATCAGGTGACAAAGATTAAGCAAGAAAGAGAAGGATGGGCGGACTGCATTTTTTTGGACTGTCGGAAAGCCTTTGACACAGTACCCCATAAAAGGTTGATGCATAAGCTGGAGAAACAGGCAGGAGTAACTGGTAGGGCGCTCCAGTGGATAAGGGAGTACCTAAGCAATAGGAAGCAGAGAGTTACAGTGAGGGGTGAGACCTCAGACTGGCGTGAAGTCACCAGTGGAGTCCCACAGGGCTCTGTACTTGGACCTATCCTGTTTCTGATATACGTAAATGATCTCCCAGAGGGTATAGACTCATTCCTCTCAATGTTTGCTGACGACGCCAAAATTATGAGAAGGATTAAGACAGAGGAGGACAGCTTGAGGCTTCAAGAAGACCTGGACAAGCTGCAGGAATGGTCGAACAAATGGCTGTTAGAGTTTAACCCAAGCAAATGTAATGTAATGAAGATAGGGGTAAGAAGCAGGAGACCAGATACAAGGTATCATTTGGGAGATGAAATACTTCAAGAGTCAGAGAGAGAGAAAGACCTGGGGTTGATATCACGCCAGACCTGTCCCCTGAGGCTCATATCAAGAGGATAACATCAGCAGCATATGCCAGGTTGGCTAACATAAGAACGGCCTTTAGAAACTTGTGTAAGGAATCTTTCAGAACATTATATACCACATATGTCAGACCAATCCTGGAGTATGCGGCTCCAGCATGGAGTCCATATCTAGTTAAGCATAAGACTAAACTGGAAAAGGTTCAAAGGTTTGCCACCAGACTAGTAACCGAGCTGAGAGGTATGAGCTACGAGGAGAGACTACGGGAATTAAACCTCACTTCGTTGGAAGACAGAAGAGTTAGGGGGGACATGATCACCACATTCAAAATTCTCAAGGGAATCGACAGGGTTGATAATGACAGGCTATTTAACACAAGGGACACACGCACTAGGGACACAGGTGGAAACTGAGTGCCCAAATGAGCCACAGAGATATTAGAAAGAACTTTTTTAGTGTCAGAGTGGTTGACAAATGGAATGCATTAGGAAGCGATGTGGTGGAGGCTGACTCCATACACAGTTTCAAGTGTAGATATGATAGAGCCCAATAGGCTCAGGAAACTGTACACCTGTTGATTGACGGTTGAGAGGCGGGACCAAAGAGCCAGAGCTCATCCCCCGCAAGCACAACTAGGTGAGTACACGTACGCACACATACATTTCATTTCCTTCCACATTTTACCCACATACCCAGGCTGGAAACTAGACAGAGGACAATACAACAATAAAGACTGAAGATCTTGTACCACCAATTCCGATGGATTGTCAAATAAAGCAGATGAATTCAAAGAAAGGACTGAAGAAACAGACCCTGATGTAATAGCATTAATAGAGACCAAACTAACTAGTATGATAAGCAATACAGTATTTCCAAGGGAAATACCAAATAATGAGAAATGAAAGACTGCAGAGAGACGGTGGTGGTGTGCCAATACTGGTGAAGAAAACCTTCATCTTTGAAGGGATTTCTTTGGAGGTGACAAACAACTACAAGAACTGCATTATGGGTATAATTTCACTGGAAGATGAGACAGTGGTTGTGGCTACAAACACCCCATACAACCACAGAAGACTGAAGCAAGAATATGAAATTACAAACAGAGCAAGCATGAATATCCTCCAAGGGGTGACAGACACAGCCTATAGACTGACAGCAAAGCTGCTGACAATGGAAGACTTCAGCCATTGGCAAATCATCTGGGAAACAATGGGTCTAAGAGAAGGAGGAGAGGAAACACGGAGAGCAAAGCTTGTGAAAGTAGTAGAGAAGAACTTCTTGATGCAAGATGTCAGGGAGGAAACAAGGAGAAGAGGTGGAGGCAAACCAGCTAGGCTAGATCTTCACACAGAATGAGATGGACTGAAAACATTGATTATGAAATGCCAATAGGAGCCAGTGACCGCTGTGTTTTAATCTTTGAATATATAGTGACAATGAAGACCATTAAAAGATGTACCAAGTGAGAGAATGTAAAGCTATCATACAGGAGAAGAGAATACAAGGTTAAAGAGTTCATGGGGCGGATATAATGGGGCAGAGAAAATCAACACAGGATTTGATGGACTATGTAACGGACAAACTCAAAGAAGCTGAAGAACGATTTATACCACAACTAAGGGTTAAGGGAAGCAAGACGAGCATTAGCCCATGGTTCAACAGTGTCTGGAAGCAAAGATAAACATAAGACCATAGAAGAAATATAGAGACCACAGAACAGAAGGAAATCACAACACATACGAAGACGCCAAATATGAGTACACATAAACTAGGAGTGGCAGAGAAGCAGTACGAAAATGACATTATATACAACGCTAAGTCAAAGTCAAAACTGTATGAGATTTTGGCTTGAACGTATGAGGAACTTAACAAAAGCCTTCAGGCGGTATTCAAACTGGAGCCAGACTTGCCACTAAAGCTTAGAGCCCAAACTGAATGTGGGAATTCCACAGGAAAGCCTCACTGAAATAACAGTGTCACCAGATAAAGTCAAGAAGCAACTGCAGGAACTGGATGTGACAAAAGCCGAGGAACCAGACAAAATATCGCCATGGGTACTAAAAGAGGCCGCTGAAGCATTGTGCAGCCCACTTGCCATAATATTTAATTGTCACTCTAGAAATGGGATAACTTCCTGAAAGCTGGAAAATGAGTAATGTGATGCCAATCTACAAAAAAAAGGAAAGACAGAAACCGTTAAATTACAGACCCGCATCACTAACAAGTATCATCTGCAAGTTGCTAGAGAGACTGATCCGAAGCAGGCTAGTAGAACATTTAGAAGGGATCTATTTTGTCTTAAGGCACCAGCATGATTTAGCAAAGGAAAATCTTGCTAGACAAGCTTAACTTACTGGAGTTCTACAACAAGACGACGTAAATCAAACGAGAGAGGGATGGGCAGACTGCATATTCCTTGATTTTCAGAAGACAGTTGATACGGTCCCGCATTAAAGACTTGTACTCAAACTAGAAAAGCAGGCTGGCATATCTGGAAGAGTCCTGAGGGGGTCAGACAGTATCTCTCAGTAAGGAATCAAAGGTTACAGTGAGAGCAGACACATCAGACTGGAGAGAGGTTACAAGTGGAGTACCACAAGAGTCGGGTCTAGGACCCATCCTGTTTCTAATATATGTCAATGACCTGACAGAGAAGATTGACTCCTTATCCATGTTTGCAGACGATGTAAAACTAATGAGAAGAGTCAGGTCAGGTTAGAGTGTGATACATTGTAAGGGGGATTTGGACACACTTCAGAAGTGGTCTGATAAATGGCTGCTAGAATTTAACCCAGCCAAATGTAAAGTTATGAGGATTGGAACAGGAGTGTGAAGACCAGTACAGCAGTATAGGGTGAAGGTAAGACAAATTCTTCAATTAGAAGAGGAAAAAGACCTGGGAGTGGACACAACCCCAAATCTGATGCCAGAAGCCCACATTAGTAGAATAACAGCAGCTACATATGGCATGCTTGCCAACATTCGTATATTCTTCAGAAACTTGGACAAAGAATCTCTCTGGGCCTTGTATACAGCGAAGGTGAGACCCACTCTTGAATATTCACTCCCAGTATGGAACCCTTACCTGAAAAAGGACAAAGAGAAACTAGAAAAGGTTCAAAGATAAACAACGAAATTCGCTCGAGAGCGGAGGGGATTGAACGATAAGAAAAAACAGAACTGGACTCTACCTCACGGGACATGATAACATAAACGATTTTGAAGGAAATCGATAAAGTAGACAAAGCAGCGTTGTTGAAAGCTATGAACAGCAAAAGGGTCATAGATGGAAACTGTAGATGTAATCAGTCGTCATTGGACCGAAACGTCGTTTCTCCATTTTCTAATTGTGGTTTGGTCATCGTATTTCAGCATGTCATTGTGACTCATCATCCGCATAGAGATGAGTAGTATTAAGGTCATGTACACAAATGCAGATAAAATTACTAATAAGAGGGTTGAGTAAAGGAAAACAATGGTGGAAGACCAACCACACATTATTGTAATAAAAGAAACGAAACTGATGAGTGTTATAGGAAATGCAATCTTCCCGAGTAATAAGGAAAGATAGGGTGAAACAGGAAGGTGATGGAGCAGCCCTACTGGTTCAACTACACTGGAATTTTGAGTTAGTGAAAGTGTCAGAAAAATTTGATCAACAAGATCAACAAATGTTGATCAATTTTATCAACAAGTCTTTAGTGTTTTTCCTGCCCGAAACGCTTTGCGTAATAGTGACTTTAGGCATTGTATGTACTAGCCCTATCTATAAATTCATTAATATCTGTATCAACCCTTGTATGTATGTACTTTACCTAATTAAACATTTGAATTTTGAAAGCATACATATTAGGAATAACCACATTAGGGCCATGAAGATAGTGTTAGCAGTGATTTACAATCCCCCCCTGTGGAGAACAGAAGGATTAGAGAAAAATATGACAAAGCTCTTTTATAGCTATATAAGAAGAAAAGCAACAGTAAGAGACCACATGATTGGCTAAAGAGGCAAAGGAAAATGGAAAAACGACACTGAAAATTCACAAGAAAACGGAAAACGACAAGGAGGTGTGTGAAAAACTAAACAAAAAATTCAGGAGGTCTTTACAATGGAACCAATGTGGAGACCATTATTGACTGATGAAAGGCTAGAGGAAACACTGGATGACATAGTAGTCACAGTGGAAGAGGTTAAAAACATCGAAGGAACTAGATGCAACAAAATCAATTGGGCCAGACGTAATATCACCATAGCAACTGAAGGAGGCTACAGAGATGCTATGTCACCTGCTAACTGATGTTTTAATAAAACACTCGAAATAGGAACTTTTCCAGAATTATGGCGAAGGGCAAATGTAGTCGTAATATTCCAGGAAAGGGGAACAGATAGAAGGCACTAAATTACAGACCAGCGTCACTGACAAGTATTCGTTGCAAAGGCTAGAGAGAAACATCAGGTCGAGAATAGTGGAGCACCTAAGAGGATCCACTTTGCACAAACACGAGTATATACGACGCGAGTATATACAAACACATGAATGAATAGTCACTGTATTAAACTAATGATGGTCGAAAGGCGGGGCTTAAGGGCAAGTATTTGACCCTGCAGCTCATCTAGGTGAGAACACACACACACACACTCTCATGGGTGTGGGGCCTCGCGGCTGAGTGGACAGCGCTCTGCGGTCATAATCCTAAGGCACGGGTTCGAATCCCGGCCGAGGAAGAAACAAACCGGCAGAGTTTCTTCTACGATGTTCACCTAGCAGTAAATATAGGTACCTGGGAGCTAGACAGATTATACGGGCTGCTTCCTGTGTGTGTGTACTCACCTAGTTGTACTCACCTAGTGTGCTTGCGGGGGTTGAGCTCTGGCTCTTTGGTCCCGCCTCTCAACCGTCAATCAACAGGTGTACAGTTTCCTGAGCCTAATGGGCTCTATCATATCTACACTTGAAACTGTGTATGGAGTCAGCCTCCACCACATCGCTTCCTAATGCATTCCATTTGTCAACCACTCTGACACTAAAAAAGTTCTTTCTAATATCTCTGTGGCTCATTTGGGCACTCAGTTTCCACCTGTGTCCCCTAGTGCGTGTGCCCCTTGTGTTAAACAGCCTGTCTTTATCAACCCTGTCGATTCCCTGAGAATCTTGAATGTGGTGATCATGTCCCCCCTAACTCTTCTGTCTTCCAACGAAGTGAGGTTTAATTCCTGCAGTCGCTCCTCGTAGCTCATACCTCTCAGCTCGGGTACTAGTCTGGTGGCAAACCTTTGAACCTTTTCCAGTTTAGTCTTATGCTTGACTAGATAGGGACTCCATGCTGGAGCCGCATACTCCAGGATTGGTCTGACATATGTGGTATATAATGTTCTGAAAGATTCCTTACACAAGTTTCTAAAGGCCGTTCTTATGTTAGCCAACCTGGCATATGCTGCTGATGTTATCCTCTTGATATGAGCTTCAGGGGACAGGTCTGGCGTGATATCAACCCCCAGGTCTTTCTCTCTCTCTGACTCTTGAAGTATTTCATCTCCCAAATGATACCTTGTATCTGGTCTCCTGCTTCCTACCCCTATCTTCATTACATTACATTTGCTTGGGTTAAACTCTAACAGCCATTTGTTCGACCATTCCTGCAGCTTGTCCAGGTCTTCTTGAAGTCTCAAGCTGTCCTCCTCTGTCTTAATCCTTCTCATAATTTTGGCGTCGTCAGCAAACATTGAGAGGAATGAGTCTATACCCTCTGGGAGATCATTTACGTATATCAGAAACAGGATAGGTCCAAGTACAGAGCCCTGTGGGACTCCACTGGTGACTTCACGCCAGTCTGAGGTCTCACCCCTCACTGTAACTCTCTGCTTCCTATTGCTTAGGTACTCCCTTATCCACTGGAGCGCCCTACCTGTTACTCCTGCCTGTTTCTCCAGCTTATGCATCAACCTTTTATGGGGTACTGTGTCAAAGGCTTTCCGACAGTCCAAAAAAATGCAGTCCGCCCACCTTCTCTTTCTTGCTTAATTCTTGTCACCTGATCGTAGAATTCTATCAAGCCTGTAAGGCAAGATTTACCCTCACTGAACCCATGTGTGGTGTGTGTGTGTGTGTGTGTGGTGTGTGTGTGTGTGTGTGTGTGTGGTGTGTGTGTGTGTGTGTGTGTGTGTATGTGTGTGTGTGTGTGTGTTGTGTGTGTGTGTGTGTGTGTGTGTGTGTGTGTGTGTGTGTGTGTGTGTGTGTGTGTGTGTGTGTGAGAGAGAAACATATGTAGTAGAACTAATAGAGGAAAATAAATAGGTTAGCAAGGCGGGGCCCAAGAGCTAATAGGTCGATTCGACAGGCACAAATAGTAAATACAAATTGTAAATACACACACGCATCGCCTGGAAGAAGTCCGTAGCAGCTCTATAAATCCAAGGTACCCATTTACTACTAGGTGAACAGCCGCATCAGGTTAATGAAACTTTGCCAATTTGTTTCTACTTCGGCCGGGAATCGAGCCCAGGTCCTTTTGACTACGACTCAAGAGCGCTCTCCTCTCGGCTGCAAGGACCTGTAGTGTGAGTGTGTATTTACTATTCGTATCTGCAGAATCGAGCTATTAGCTCTTGGACCCTTTCTAACCAAATATTTTCCTATATATTTCTACTAAATATATTTCAAACACATGCACACATATCCCCAGGAAGTATCCCGTAGCAGCTGTCTAACTCCCAAGTACATATTTACTGCTAGGTGAACAGGTAATCAGTGTGAAGTAAACTGCCCATTCATTTCTGCCTCGGCCTGGAATCGAACCGGCCCTTTAAAACGACTCCCGAGCGCTGTCCACTCAGCCACGAGGGCCCCCCCCCCCCGTGTGTGTGTGTGAGTATGAGTGTGTGTGTGAGAGAGTGTGTGGTGTGTGTGTGTGGTGTGTGTGTGTGTGGTGGGTGTGTGTGTGGTGTGTGTGTGTGTGTGTGTGTGTGTGTGTGTGTGTACTCACCTATATGTACTCACCTATATGGTCTGCAGGATCGAGCATTGACTCTTGGATCCCGCCTTCGAGAATCAGTTGTTTACAGCATGACTCCTATCCCATTTCCCCATCATACTGGTTTTAAATTATGATAGTATTAGCTTCCACAACCTGTTCCTTAAGTGCATTCCATTTTCCCACTACTCTCACGCTAAAAGAAAACTTCCTAACATCTTGTGACTCATCTGAGTTTCTAACTTCCATCCCGTCCCCTCGTCTGTAACTATTCCGTGTGAACATTTCGTCTATGTCCACTCTGTCAATCCTCTCTGAGTATTTATACGTTCCTATCATGTCCCCCCTCTCCCTTNTAGTATAGTCTTCCCTTAACAGTTATCCTCTTAAAATTAGAGAATGGGAGACTCCGTGACGTCATCGACGTCCCGCATATTTACATTATTAAACCACTGTTCATACAACAGTTTAATGTCTAAATTGAATAAAAAAGTGTTCAATAAGACTGAATATAATTATTAACACCAAAATATAGCTTGATTCCCTTGTTAACGTAAATTTAACTTAGAAGTGGAAAAAAATATTGGAACAAGGGGAGGCTGAGCGTCTCTTACAGACGCCTCGCGCACACGAAAACAATAACAATGGGTGCTCGTGTGTGTGTTGTGATAATGGCCACACAGGATAGACCTACTCTGCCTTAAGAAACTGCCATAGCAACATCACTACTACAAATAAGAGCACTCCAGTATCCGGCTTACCAAGTATCTTATGTTAAATTTGTGTGCACATTTTTAACATTATTAAGATAAGTCGGTTTATAATATGAACAACAACACACACCACACCATGTACGTGTACCCCATTTTTACAGCCCTCACATACCATGTTATACCTGTATTGATATGTTTAGGGAAATGTACTAACTCCTTGCATCCCAAACAGGTAAATTGTGACTTGGAACAGCAAGTAGTCTGAGCAGTAGAACTATGTACATGTACCTAGCTGTTGCCAGCCTTGAAGGCCTCCACAGCTGCCATTGGCACCAGAGGCACAGGGCCACACCCCATAGATGCTAACATGACACAAGACAGCCTTAGCGGGCCCCTACTACAGGCTCAGATAAGGCCATTCTAGTATTGTAGTAGTAGTATTCATAACTAGTAATAATTGTTGAAATAATAGTAATTAGACCACCATATGTGGTATGATAAAATAATATAATAAACTCAGGTAAACAATTTTGTAGTTTAAGAAGGAGCCTTACAAAGTGGTTTAAGCTACAAATTGTCCCCCCCAATTTGTGTGAGATTAATTTCAGGCAGTTTTAACAAGTACATACAGTCCCTCCAATTTCTTACCTACTAAGAAAAAATAATAACTTTAATTTATTGAAGTCGATTAAAAGGAGATATACTACCTGGAGTTTTTACCACAGCACCGGTCCCTCCTGGACCATCATCATGACATGATAGTGGTCCAGGACATGATAGTGGTCCAGGACACGATAGTGGTCCAGGACATGATAGTGGTCCAGGACATGATAGTGGTCCAGGACATGATAGTGGTCCAGGACATGATAGTGGTCCAGGACGGACCGAAACATCGTCACTGCCTTTATTTTCTGCCGAGTGGTCTGAATGTTGAATTTTCAGTCCCTTTGATTTGGTATTATGAAGACGCTGTTTTCGGGAGGAAGCTACACCTGCCATCTTACCTTTAATCGACCAATATTATTGAGCAAGCAACCCACTGACTTCTTATATAATGCAAGATTCTTTTATTCAAGATGAAGTATGGCATCCAGCTTCCATATGGGCGGGTACGTTGACTCGTAAAGTCCCACTGGCAGATGTCTCACAGCCGGTGTGCTTAGTCTCCAACAACCACACCTAAGACAGGTGTGTACGGGTTGTTATCTAGATGAGGTTATCTTGAGATGATTTCGGGGCTTAGCGTCCCCGCGGCCCGGTCTTCGACCAGGCTTCCTTTTTTTGTTACACACTCAAGAAGTAGTACGTAGCAGCTGTCTAACTACCAGGTATTTATTTACTGCTAGGTGAACAGATGCATCAGGGTGAAAGAAACTGTGCCCATTTGTTTCCGCCTCCACCGGGGATCGAACCCGGAACCTCAGGACTACGAATCAGAAGTGCTGTCCATTCAGCTGTCAGGACCCTTTCAGGTGTAGTTAGTGAAGACATGAAAAGCTGCTTCGTGATCGGTAACTTGGTAGTTATTGAGTGCTTTTTCCGTTGGTCTGTAAGGACTCAAGTTTTGTGTCCGTTTTGGAAATTACTTTATTCACTCTTGTGTTCTTGATGGTATCCTCATAATGCGCCCAGAGTTTGCCAGTGCAGACTAGTGATCACAAGGCCCTGTATGACACCATCCTGTGTGATGGGAACTTTTAGCATCACGTAGCCTTTTCTTGACAAGATCAGGGGTTGATATCCCACCGAACCTGTCCCCAGATGCGCACATTAATAAGATATCAACAGTGGCATAAATGCATAAGATTTGCCTTTAGAAACTTGTGTAAGGAATCATTCAGAACCTTGTATTCCACTTTTGACAGACCAATCCTGAAATATGCAGGCCAGCCTGGAGTCCCTACCTAGTTAAACACAAGACAAAGTTAGAGAAGATTTAGAGGTATGACTTCAAGCTAGTTCAGAACCGAGAGGCATGAGTTACGAGGAATGGCTACGGCAGCTAAACCTCACGTCCCTGGAAGACAAAAGACAAGGAGAGACATGATCACCACCTACAAAATTCTCAGAGGAATTGATAGGGTGGACAAAGACAAGCTATTTATCATGGATGGAACACGAACAGGGGGACACAGGTGAAAACTGGGTACCCAAATGAGCCACAGAGACATTAGAAATAATTTGTTCAGTGTCAGAGTAGTTAACAAATGTAATGCATTAAGTAGTGGAGGCTGACTCCACACACAGTTTCAAATGTAGATATGATAGAGCCCAGTAGGCTGCGGAATCTGTACACCAGTTGATTGACAGTTGAGAGGCGGGACCAAAGAGCCAAAGCTCAACCCCCGCAAGCACAACTAAGTGAGAACAACGAAGTGAGTGGGAATGCGAGTGTGTGTGTGTGAATGTGAGTGAGTGAATGTGAGTGGGTGAATGTGAGTGTGTGAGTGTGAGTGTGTGAGAGTGTGAGTGCGTGAGAGTGTGAATGTGTGAGAGTGTGAGTGTGTGAGAGAGTGTGAGTGTGTAAGAGTGTGAGTGTAAGTGTGAGAGAGTGTGAATGTGTGAGAGTGTGAGTGTGTGAGAGTGTGAGTGTGTGAGAGAGCGTGAGTGTGTGAGAGTGTGAGTGTAAGTGTGAGAGAGTGTGAGTGTGTCGACAATGAACAGTCAGCATAGTGAGGCAGACATCGCAGTCAGCTTTAACCTGCTCATAACTCTACCTGCAACTATTCTGGGCAAGCTACTGCCTCTGCTGCCTCACTCCTGCCTCTGCTGCCTCACTCCTGCCTCTGCTGCCTCACTCCTGTCTCTGCTGCCTCACTCCTGCCTCTGCTGCCTCACTCCGGTCTCTGCTGCCTCACTCCTGCCTCTGCTGCCTCACTCCTGCCTCTGCTGCCTCACTCCTGCCTCTGCTGCCTCACTCCTGCCTCTGCTGCCTCACTCCTGCCTCTGCTGCCTCACTCCAGCCTCTGCTGCCTCACTCCTGCTTCTGCTGCCTCACTCCTGCCTCTGCTGCCTCACTCCTGCCTCTGCTGCCTCACTCCTGCCTCTGCTGCCTCACTCCTGCCTCTGCTGCCTCTGCTGCCTCACTCCTGCCTCTGCTGCCTCACTCCTGCCTCTGCTGCCTCACTCCTGCCTCTGCTGCCTCACTCCTGCCTCTGCTGCCTCACTCCTGCCTCTGCTGCCTCACTCCTGCCTCTGCTGCCTCACTCTGCCCCCCTCTGCTGCCTCACTCTGCTGCTTCTGCCACTACCACCAAACTCTCCTTACATTAAAGAATCATGCCATCCCCTTCTCAAAGGTAACTCGTCCCATGAATGAATAACCTTACAATATTTTCATTGGAAGGCGACTCTGAACCTCGCCAGAATTCATCGTCACGCCAAATTCCCTGGAGAAGGCGCCACAGGACAGGATTTACGCGGAGATCCATTTAGGAAAATCTCAGCTCAAAACTTGGCCAAAGTCGTACAACAGAGGCTTATCTGGTAATATACCTTGGCCAAACATTTCGAAATTGTTAGAGATTCCCCGAGTATAATTCACGTCTCGTGAGAGAGAGAGAGAGAGAGAGAGAGAGAGAGAGAGAGAGAGAGAGAGAGAGAGAGAGAGAGAGAGAGAGAGAGAGAGAGAGAGAGAGAGAGAGAGAGAGAGAGACAGAGAGACAGAGAGAGAAAGAGAGACAGCGAGAAAGCCAACAACATCCACAACGGTAAACCGTGAGGGTTTACACAGTGACAGGATCATCAGTGATGCAAATCTTCATTATCTGCACAGTTTTGTTCTCTGGGGCTATGACCACCTCCCTCCGCGTCTCAGCCTCCCTCAAGCTCGCTGTACAGCTCAGACGAGCTTCCATGACTGCAGGAACAGCTTTGAAACTCACACAAGAATCATTATCACAGATATACCTTCAATCATACGTAACATTAAACGCATATTGGCTAGAGGTAAACCTTAGATAATACATTTTGGGGGGTTTACACTCTCCTTGACACCATATTTCATGTAAATCAAAACGTACGCTTACTCATACATGTGGTACAACGACGGATCTTGCTTCAGGCAGGTCGCCGTTCGATCCCCGATGATCCAGGTGCTTAGGCACTATGCCTTCCCTCCGTCCTATCCCAGCTCCTTGTTCTCACATCCCTTCCAAGTGCTATATAGTCGAAGCGACTCGGCACTTTCCTGGCTAGTTACCTCACTCTACACCTACACATACATCCTCACATATTACACACCCAGGCACACATGCGATCATCTCCTTCTTCATGTTTGTCAGTCTACCAAAGAGGAAGAACACGTGAAGAACTCAGAATTATATTGCTTCCCTTTGCTGGGGGCAGCAAACCTCGCAGGTTTGTATAGAGATCTTGCTAGGCCTACGGCTGATTTTTCTCCGCCTGCATCACACAACAACTGCCTAACCCCCCTTTTACTGCTAAGTGAACTGATGCATCAGTTGAAAGGAAACATGCCCAAACACCACGTTCTGCATGGGAATCGAACCTTGGACAATTCGGTTGTGAGTCGACTACGCTGACGACTGCGGTACGGTCAAATAGCAAATATGGTCTAAAAACAGGTTTCTAGAATTCATCTCCAGCAATTGCAAACCAACGAAGGTGTTTGATGTGGTGAGGAGATCAGGGGAAATATACCAGAGAAAAGAACCAATGGGCTGCCCGTCAGACCAAACCTCTCCCATAAGGCAAGCACACACACATGCACACACACACACACACACACACACACACACACACACACACACACACACACACACACACACACACACTCTTCTACAAAAGTGGAAGCAGGGAAGACCCCCTTAATTATAGACCTGTATCATTGACAAGTGTAATAGTCAAAATATTGGAAAAAATAATTAAAACTAAATGGATAGAACACCTGGAGAGAAATGATATAATATCAGACAGACAGTATGGTTTTCGATCTGGAAGATCCTGTGTATCGAATTTACTCAGTTTCTGTGATCGAGCAACAGAGATATTACAAGAAAGAGATGGTTGGGTTGACTGCATCTATCTGGACCTAAAAAAAGGCTTTCGACAGAGTTCCACATAAGAGGTTGTTCTGGAAACTGGAAAATATTGGAGGGGGTGACAGGTAAGCTTCTAACATGGATGAAAAATTTTCTGACTGATATAAAAATGAGGGCAGTGATCAGAGACAATGTATCGGACTGGAGAAATGTCACAAGTGGAGTACCACAGGGTTCAGTTCTTGCACCAGTGATGTTTATTATCTACATAAATGATCTACCAGTTGGTATACAGAATTATATGAATATGTTTGCTGATGATGCTAAGATAATAGTATGGATAAGAAACTTAGATGATTGTCATGCCCTTCAAGAAGACCTGGACAAAATAAGTATTTGGAGCAACACTTGGCAAATGGAATTTAATGTTAATAAATGCCATGTTATAGAATGTGGAATAGGAGAACATACACCCTACACAACCTATATATTATGTGAGAAATCTTTAAAGAATTCTGATAAAGAAAGAGATCTAGGGGTGGTTCTAGATAGAAAACTATCACCTGAGGACCACATAAAGAATATTGTGCGAGGAGCCTATGCCACGCTTTCTAACTTCAGGATTGCTTTTAAATACATGGATGGCGATATACTAAAGAAATTGTTCACGACTTTTGTTAGGCCAAAGCTAGAATATGCAGCGGTTGTGTGGTGCCCATATCTTAAGAAGCACATCAACAAACTGGAAAAGGTGCAAAGACATGCTACTAAGTGGCTCCCAGAACTGAAGGGCAAGAGCTACGAGGAGAGGTTAGAGGCATTAAATATGCCAAAACTAGAAGACAGAAGAAAAAGAGGTGATATGATCACTACATACAAAATAGTAACAGGAATTGATAAAATCGATAGGAAAGATTTCCTGAGACCTGGAACTTTAAGAACAAGAGGTCATAGATATAAACTAGCTAAACACAATGCCGAAGAAATATAAGAAAATTCACTTTCGCAAACAGAATGGTAGACGGTTGGAACAAGTTAGGTGAGAAGGTGGTGGAGGCCAAGGCCGTCAGTAGTTTCAAAGTGTTATATGACAAAGAGTGCTGGGAAGACGGGACACCACGAGCGTAGCTCTCATCCTGTAACTACACTTAGGTAATTACACACATGATGGCCATGTTACATGTCATGTTAACTAACGTTATGTCTTCCTGCAGAGATCTAAGTAAGGTAGACGAACTTACCAGCCGCGGCTAACGCAAACCGACATACACTGCATATTCATTACATTAGGGTTCATTACTGCTGGCGATTATTTGTATTTATAGTACGTGTGTGTGAAACATTCGAACAGAGGATGTCAGTGTGAGAGAGTGTCTCCAAGATTCTCCCACAGCTGACTTGAATGACTCATTGAAGTGCACAGTGCACCGATCTTCGTGCACAAAGCCTATCTCTCTTAATCCTGGATAGTGACCTGGCATGTTGGGTATCTCCAGAATGCCCACTTAACCAGGAACACTTTTATAATACGGAGGCCGCCGTATGTCCAGGCAGAAAGTAGATACAGGGAGTTAAGCATACTTGCCACAAAGGGGTCAGTGAGTACATTGGCCTGGTGAGCGAGAGAGAGAGAGAGGGGAGACGCCAGCGCGTCTGACCTCTGGGGTCAACCGGGCGCGGGTGAATAACAGCTATGACGTGTTCGTGACGTGTTCATGACGTCACTCCCTACTGCTCATCGAACGAGCTAATATGATTGGTTCCCGCTCATTTGCTGCAATGCTATTGGTCAAATTGTAACTCTTTGTGGTGTGTGCCACGAGATGCCCGGCACCCTTGCAAAACCATTCACGTGAGGGAGACAAACCCAGAGGACGGGTTCTGTTCTGTCTACCGGCCAATAGACTGAACACCGTCTATTCCTCACCGTCAAGTTAACTCAGCGTCTTTGCGATATACCACACACTCGCCCAGAATCACGAGTGTGAGTATATTGTTCAGAAGCTAAAGTGACAAATCTCCAGAGCGAAACAGACTGGTATCAGGTAACCCTGGTGACAAAGATCGTTGTGAGTGACTTAGAGTGAACTAAGGCAGTGCCGCCGCCTAAGTAATCTGTGTGTGACTTTACCACAGTGTGCCTGTACCACAGTGTACAGTGTAGTGCATGGTACCATAGCCGCCGCCGCCCTCACTGTACTACGTGACGTCACCACCCTACTCACTGCCAGGGCCAAGTGTGTGTGCATGTGTCTGTCTGTTAAGCATACAGCACGCCCTCCTGTCCCGTGTCAAGTACGGTTTGTGGGAAAACCTGTCGTCAATGGTCTCACTTAAGAACGAGAGGAAACCAGCTATCAGGCCACCTACGAGTGCTTGATAAATGGCTGAGTGAGTGAGTGAGTAAGGAAAGGTACCTTATCTGTAAGTACAAGATCTTGTCATTGTTTTATTGTGTCTGTGTTGATCTGAGGTATCAACCACAGTTCTCACCTTCTTATACCTGTCGCAGGTTATAGGTGAATCGACGGTGAATGCGTGTTTATCTGTGTGGTATCACGGCATTTCATTCGTCTGTGAATGTGAGTTTCACATACACCACACATTTAGTTATGTGTGTGATTATTATTATTGTGCATGTTATTGCCTGTCCCATTGACAGTGTATTGTGTTTATTGCATATCATCATTACCGAGTATCCGGTTGGAACTCTTGTGATCCTTTGCATACCGGCAGTTAGGTTGCCGTGTTAATGATTGCTGTCAACTGTGTTAAGTTAGGTGTTTCTCCACGAGTGGATACGAGTCGATTAGCCAGACGTCAAGAGTCTCGCTAATACAACCATAGTTTTTCTGACGCCAATCTAAAGTAAATCAAGCACCCTTTGTATTAGTGGTTAAGTTAGTAAATAAATACTGTTAAGCTTTATGCGGTGTTTCCGTTGAACCACTTCTGAATACTGCCAATATTACTCAAGCCTTCAGCTCTAAGTGTCTTCAACACCGAGTTGCCTAATTCACTAAACTATAAATGTGATGAGGACCCTAGGAGTCCCTAAAGTGTTACATCATTGAGGAGATTCCAACGACCAACGTGGAGCAGGACCAGGTGAGGCTGTATGAGAAGAAGAGACCCCAAGGACTCTAACTCGACCTTGCTCCCAGGCCCTGTACGGTTGCTCTCGTATTTTCTATTTTGCTAATTCCGACAGCTTCGTGAAGCGTCTGCCACATGTACATTGGCGGCGACGTACGCATTGCAGCGTGACAACCAATGGATGGTCCACCGGCACCGTAAATGCCAGACCAGCCGACAACGTACTCTTCACTGGGGGGCGAGAAGACCCATGGCTAAGTCACACGTCACCCTGTCAGTGGCAAACTACCACCAGCAATCACCCAACGTAAACACTAGCCAGTGCGGAGAGACCTCAGGAGCGTCCAACCCGGCCGGTGGTCACCACGCAACTCCCCTCATCAATAACAGTCACGTTAATACAACCCGCCCTCTCAACAACGTCACCTAACTACAGCACGCCCTCATCAACAAACAAAGTCACTCTAATACGCCAGGGCCGCCCTCATCAACAACGGTCATCAACAACAAGTGTTCAGTCTCATGTAGCCACTACACCCACCTTTCTGTTTATGATTTAAAAACACTCGACTCACAATTAATGACTTTCGAAACCATTCTCGAACAGTGCTTCGCTGACTAGTGGGGGTTTTCTGTCTTTGCTTTCACGA
>WNGS01004511.1:7877714-7899954 GCA_020271785.1 Procambarus virginalis
ATTATGGTACAATCCAGACCTGGTATTATGGTACAATCCAGACCTGGTATTATGACACAATCCAGACCTGGTATTATGGCACAATCCAGACCTGGTATTATGGTACAATCCAGACCTGGTATTATGGTACAATCCAGACCTGGTATTATGATACAATCCAGACCTGGTATTATGGTACAATCCAGACCTGGTATTATTGTACAATCCAGACCTGGTATTATTGTACAATCCAGACCTGGTATTATGGTACAATGTAGACCTGGTATTATGGTACAATCCAGACCTGGTATTATGGAACAATCCAGACCTGGTATTATGGTACAATCCAGACCTGGTATTATGACACAATCCAGACCTGGTATCGCTGCTCTCAGGTCTCACGATTTCATTCACATTAAAATATAGCGTAGTGTATATATTTAATTAGTGTGCTTTACAAATTGTAAGTTCATTACAAATTTATGTGAATAACATTATTATTAACAGTGATCATTATAATTGCTCATTATATATCAAAACTAATCATCTACCTGCACTTTATCAAACAGGAGAATTGTAATTTGTTGATTAATTCCTAAAGCGATTTGTTTGCAAAACTGTCACTCTGTGTAACTCAGGGGTGATCGTCCCTCATAGTAACTCAGGGGGTAACTGTCCCTCACAGTAACTCAGGGGGTGTCCGTCCCTCACAGTAACTCAGGGGGTGACCGTCCCTCACAGTAACTCAGGGGGTGACCGTCCCTCACAGTAACTCAGGGGGTGTCCGTCCCTCACAGTAACTCAGGGGTGACCGTCCCTCACAGTAACTCAGGGGGTGTCCGTCCCTCACAGTAACTCAGGGGGTGTCCGTCCCTCACAGTAACTCAGGGGGTGTCCGTCCCTCACAGTAACTCAGGGGGTGTCCGTCCCTCACAGTAACTCAGGGGGTGTCCGTCCCTCACAGTAACTCAGGGGGTGACCGTCCCTCACAATAACTCAGGGGTAACCGTCCCTCACAGTAACTCAGGGGGTGACCGTCCCTCACAGTAACTCAGGGGGTGACCGTCCCTCAGAGTAACTCAGGGGGTGACCGTCCCTCAGAGTAATTCAGGGGGTAACCGTCCCTCACAGTAACTCAGGGGGTGACCGTCCCTCACAGTAACTCAGGGGGTGACCGTCCCTCACAGTAACTCAGGGGGTGACCGTTCCTCACAGTAACTCAGGGGGTAACCGTCCCTCACAGTAACTCAGGGTGACCGTCCCTCACAGTAACTCAGGGGTGACCGTTCCTCACAGTAACTCAGGGGGTGGCCGTCCCTCACAGTAACTCAGGGGTGACCGTCCCTCATAGTAACTCAGGGGGTAACCGTCCCTCACAGTAACTCAGGGGGTGACCGTTCCTCACAGTAACTCAGGGGGTGACCATCCCTCACAGTTACTCAGGGGGTGACCGTCCCTCACAGTAACTCAGGGGTGACCGTCCCTCACAGTAACTCAGGGGTGGCCGTCCCTCACAGTAACTCAGAGGTGGCCGTCCCTCACAGTAACTCAGGGGTGGCCGTCCCTCACAGTTACTCAGGGGTGACCGTCCCTCACAGTAACTCAGGGGGTAACCGTCCCTCACAGTAACTCAGGGGGTGACCGTTCCTCACAGTAACTCAGGGGGTGACCATCCCTCACAGTTACTCAGGGGGTGACCGTCCCTCACAGTAACTCAGGGGGTGACCGTCCCTCACAGTTACTCAGGGGGTGACCGTTCCTCACAGTAACTCAGGGGTGACCATCCCTCACAGTTACTCAGGGGGTGACCGTCCCTCACAGTAACTCAGGGGGTGACCGTCCCTCACAGTTACTCAGGGGGTGACCGTCCCTCACAGTAACTCAGGGGGTGACCGTCCCTCACAGTAACTCAGGGTGTGGCCGTCCCTCACAGTAACTCAGGGGTGGCCGTCCCTCACAGTAACTCAGGGGGTGGCCGTCCCTCACAGTTACTCAGGGGTGGCCGTCCCTCACAATAACTCAGGGGTGGCCGTCCCTCACAGTAACTCAGGGGTGGCCGTCCCTCACAGTAACTCAGGGTGTGGCCGTCCCTCACAGTAACTCAGGGGTGGCCGTCCCTCACAGTTACTCAGGGGTGGCCGTCCCTCACAGTAACTCAGGGGGTGGCCGTCCCTCACAGTTACTCAGGGGTGGCCGACCCTCACAGTAACTCAGGGGCTGGCCGTCCCTCACAGTTACTCAGGGGTGGCCGTCCTTCACAGTAACTCAGGGGTGGCCGTCCCTCACAGTAACTCAGGGGGTGACCGTCCCTCACAGTAACTCAGGGGGTGGCCGTCCCTCACAGTAACTCAGGGGTAGCAGTCCCTCACAGTTACTCAGGGGGTGGCCGTCCCTCACAGTAACTCAGGGGTGGCCGTCCCTCACAGTAACTCAGGCGGTGGCCGTCCCTCACAGTAACTCAGGGGTGGCAGTCCCTCACAGTAACTCAGAGAGTGGTCGTCCTTCACAGTAACTCAGGGGGTGGCCGTCCCTCACTGTAACTCAGGGGGTGACCATCCCTCACAGTAACTCAGAGAGTGGTCGTCCTTCACAGTAACTCAGGGGGTGGTCGTCCCTCACAGTAACTCAGGGGTGGCCGTCCCTCACAGTAACTCAGGGGGTGGCCGTCCCTCACAGCAACTCAGGGGGTGACCGTCCCTTAGAGTAGGGTCTACTACCTGAGGCTTCTCCATGTGATGGAATACACGAGTCTACACCCGGGATGACACCACACGAGTCTACACCCGGGATGACACCACACGAGTCTACACCCAGGATGACACCACACGAGTCTACACCCAGGATGACACCACACGAGTCTACACCCAGGATGACACCACACGAGTCTACACCCGGGATGACACCACACGAGTCTACACCCGGGATGACACCACACGAGTCTACACCCGGGATGACACCACACGAGTCTACACCCAGGATGACACCACACGAGTCTACACCCAGGATGACACCACACGAGTCTACACCCGGGGTGACACCACACGAGTCTACACCCAGGATGACACCACACGAGTCTACACCCGGGGTGACACCACACGAGTCTACACCCGGGATGACACCACAAGAGTCTACACCCAGGATGACACCACACGAGTCTACACCCGGGGTGACACCACACGAGTCTACACCCGGGATGACACCACAAGAGTCTACACCCAGGATGACACCACACGAGTCTACACTACTTAAGGCTACACAGATTAAGGATTTTCAACATTGGGATGCACCACATAAGGACACACAACATGAGGATACACAACATGGGGACACACAACATGGGGACACACTACATGGGGATACTCAACATGGGGACACACAACATGGGGACACACAACATGAGGATACAGAACATGGGGACACACAACATGGGGACACACAACATGAGGATACACAACATGGGGACACACAACATGAGGATACAGAACATGGGGACACACAACATGAGGATACAGAACATGGGGACACACAACATGAGGATACAGAACATGGGGACACACAACATGAGGATACACAACATGAGGATACACAACATGAGGATACACAACATGGGGACACACAACATGAGGATACACAACATGGGGACACACAACATGAGGATTCAGAACATGGGGACACACAACATGAGGATACAGAACATGGGGACACACAACATGAGGATACAGAACATGGGGACACACAACATGAGGATACACAACATGGGGACACACAACATGAGGACACACAACATGAGGATTCACAACATGGGGACACACATCATGACGACACACAACATGAGGATACACCCAAAGCCAATATTGTCCCACGTTACTCTAAAATTCCACGAAAGAAAAAAATATGCGACAAATTTAAATCCCTGCACCGGGTCCCACAGCTGTTCAAACTCAACACGTACTTCACCATGAACCGGGTCCCACAGCTGTTCAAAGTCAACGCGTACTTCACCATGAACCGGGTCCCACAGCTGTTCAAAGTCAACGCGTACTTCACCATGAACCGGGTCCCACAGCTGTTCAAAGTCAACGCGTACTTCACCATGAACCGGGTCCCACAGCTGTTCAAAGTCAACACGTACTTCACTATGAACCGGGTCCCACAGCTGTTCAAAGTCAACACGTACTTCACCATGAACCAAAAACAGCTCCATTAAACCGTACCAACAAAAGTTATATTCGAGAGAGTGAAGGATTCTTACTCGGACTTTTCCCGTTCCCGCCAGCGACTCTCAGTCTCTGCGTTTTCAAGATTCATTAGTCATTTCTACCTGTTAATTTCCTCGTAATTGACAAGCTTTTGATAAAAAAAAGAAGGAAGAGGAGGTGGAGGAGGGGAAGGAAGAGGAAGAGGAGATGGAGGAGCCGCCAAGAGAGAACACCCAAATCAGTCACTCCACCACAACCAGTAGTCACAGGAGGTCTTCACAATAGAACAAGGAGAAGCCCCTGCACTAAATGAGGAGGCAAACCTAACAACCTTGGAGGATGTTGACCTCGCCAGTGATGAGGTCAAAAGGAGTCTGTTGGAGCTGAATGGGACAAAGGTTGTTGGGCCTGACAAAATCTCACCATGGATACTTGAAGGTGCAAAGGCACTAAGTGTGCCACTCTCTATGGTGAACAGTTTCCCTAACTTGTATACCATGCAAGGTGATGGAGAAGATCGTGAGGAAAACGCGTGTAGAGCATCTGGAGGGAAATAGTTTTGTAACACACCACCAGCATGGGTTAGAGATAGTAAATCGTGCCTCACAGGTTTTTTCGAATTCTATGACTAAGCAACACATATTAGGCAAGAAAAAGAGAAAGATGGGCCGACTGTATTTTCTTGGACTGTCAGAAAGCCTTTGACACAGTACTTCACAAAAGGCTGTTACAAAAGTTGGAACAACAGGCAGGATAAAAAGATAAGGTGCTCCAGTGGATAAGGGAGTATCTAAGAAACAGGAAACACCGAGTAACTGTGAGGGGGGTAGACATCAGAGTGGCGAGATATCACCAGCGGAGTCCCACAGGGCTCTGTACTTGGACCCATCCTGTATCTAATATATGTAAACGATCTTCCAGAGGATATAGACTCATTCCTCTCAATGTTTGCTGATGATGCAAAAATTTTGAGAAGACTCATGGCGGATGAAGATAGACAGAGACAACAGGACGACCTGGACAACTGGTGGAACTCAGGAAAGTGTAAAGTAAAGAAATTAGGCGAAGGCTACAGAAGGCTGAACACAATGTACCATCTGGGAGGTGATATCCTGATAGAATCAAATAGAGAGAAAGATCTGGGGGTTGATATCACACCGAACCTGTACCCGGAACCCCCACGTCAAAAGGATATCATCAGCGGCATATGCTAGATTGGCCAACGTAAGAACTGTCTTTAAATACTTGTGTAAGGAATCGTTCAGGACCTTGTATACCACTTATGTCAGACCAATCCTGGAATATGCAGCTCCTGCCTGGAGTCCTTACGTAGTTAAACACAAGACAAAGTTAAAGAAGATTCAAAGGTATGCCACCAGACTAAGCTAAGCTAAGGTAGCTGAACCTCACATCCCTGGAAAACAGAAGAGTAAGGGGAGACATGATAACCACCTACAAAATTTTTAGGAGAACTGACAGGTTGGACAAAGACAAACTCTTTAGCACGGGTGGAACACGAACAAGGGGGCACACGTGGAAACTTAATACCAGATGAGCCACAGAGACGTTAGAATTTTTTTTCAGTGTCAGAGTAGTTAACAAATGGAATGCATTAAGTAATTATGTGGTGGAGGCTGACTCCATACACAGTTTCAAGTGTAGATATGATAGAGCCCAGTTGGGTCAGGAACCTGTACACCAGTTGATTGACGTTTGAGAGGCAGGACCAAAGAGAAAGAGCTCAACCCCGCAAGGGCAACTATGTGAGTACAACTAGGTGAGTACAGCCAGTCAGAGCCAGTCACCGCAGTCAGTTATCGTATATGTATGTATATATTATATATATATATATATATATATATATATATATATTTATAAATATATATATATATATATATATAAATATATAAGTTATATATATAATATATATATAGGTGTTATATATTATATATATATATATATATAGTAATAAATATATATATATATAATAGATATATATATATATATATATATATATATATATATAAATATATAAATATATATATTTATATATATAAACCTTATATATATACATATATATATATATAACACTTATATATATATATATATATCCCTATATATATAATATTCATATATATATATATATATATATATATATATATATATATATATATATATATATATATATATATATATATATATATATATATAAATGCTCGTTTGTGCATAACCGCTAATCTCCGAAAGGTCTTCACCGATTGTTTTGAAATTTTCACACAATGTTCCATTCGCATCCGAGCAAGATTTTATATACATACTATATCGATGTCACGTCTGTGACGGAAAAAAAAACATGATTTGGTGAAAAAACTGTTTTTTCAAGTATTTTTCATATGAGGGAAATCTTCGAAACCTCTTTACCGACTGCTTTAAAATTTTAACACAACGTTGCATTCAAATAGGCGCGTGTTTTATATACTTACTATATACATGCCTCACCTGTGACAGGAAAAAACATCCTTTTTTTGAAAAACAGCTCCATCATTTGGACATAAGGCCAACACATGCTGTAATCTCCGAAGTTCTTCACCAATTGATTTGAAATTTTGACACAACGTTCCATTCAAATACGCGCATGTTTTTATATACCTACAACAAAGATGCCACACCTGTGACAGGTAAAAACATGCTTTTTTTGAAAAAAAAGGCTACATCTGTCGTACGTAATAGCAACACACATACTATGCTAAATATGTTACGATTCCATTTCAATGTTTCACATTGCACTGATAATTTAATTTTCATAGATTTCAATTTATTTACATATTGATTGAATTATTTTGTGTGAAATTGCGTTGGAATTGACCTGTGTTGTTTACCATACCACTCATTTCGTAAGTAAAAGTATAGCTGCCACACCTGTGACAGGTAAAAACACTTTTTTCTTTAAGAAACAGCGCCATCTGTTGCACGTAAGAGCAACACACGCTACACTAAATATGTTACGATTCCATTTCAATGGTTACGATTTCATTGATAAATTGAATTTTCATAGATTTCGACTTATTTGATTAATTATTTGTGTGACTTTGCGTTGGAATTAAGACGTGTTGCTTACCATACCCTTTATTTTCGTGAGTATAGTTTATTTTTATATTTTTTCATTGTTTTTCCATTTCTTTTTTTTAACTGTTTTTCTGATATTTCAGTGATGGGAACATCAAACTATTTGATGTTCCCAATTTTCTGATGGGAACCTCAGATCTTTTGGGAATGCGTCGGACGAGGGAGTGGGGAATGGTGGAGGAGGACGAGGGGACGGGAGAGTGGGGGAATTGTTGGGAGGACGAAGGAACGGGGGAGGGGGAATGTTGGTATGAATTGGAGACAGTGAAAGGTTGTTGTGGCTCAGCAACGCATGTGCGTTGCTGAGCCACAACAACACAGGCCGGGTACAGCTAGTATATTATATATAGATTATATATATAATATATATATATATATATATATATATATATTATATATTATATATTTATTTATTTATTTATTTATTTATAATCTATCTTACAGGACAGAATGTCTGTGCGTGTCTGTCCAAAAATAGAGCCGATACGCTTTGGGCATACCTTATCCAACTTGGCAGGGGTAATGGTCTGGGGTACGGGACGCACATAGCTGTTTGGATAGGACAACGTTAAATGCTTAAATTAATATTAGCAGGTATAAACACCCNCCTGTCCTCCTCAGAGTGTAGCTGGGCCTCAGAGTGCTCACACTCGCTACCACACAAGCGTGGCGCGCGTTCGAGGCGTGTCCATCTCCAGGTCTGAACTCGTTAAAAAAAGTAAATAATTAATTGATGAGATTCCAATTCAGAAAGAGATATAAGCAAATATGTATTCGACAAAATTATGCAAATTAGATTTAATGCAACGTTTCTCATTGAGAACGGAATCATAACACACGCGCACGCACATCCTGTTCCTAATATGTGTACACGACCTTCCAGAAGGTATAGACTCATTCCCTCTCAAAGTTTGCTGACGATGCAAAAATTACGAGAAGACTCATGACAGGTGAAGATAGACAGAGATACAGGATGACCTGGACAAACTGGTGGAATGGTCTAGAAAATGGCTACTAAAGTTTAACTCAAGAAAGTGTAAAGTAATGAAATTGGGCGAAAGGAGCAGGAGGCTGAACACAATGTACCATCTGGGAGGTGAAATCCTGCAAGAGTCTAATAGAGAGAAAGATCTGAGGCTTGATATCACACCGAACCTGTCTCCAGAGGTCCATATCAAAAGGATATCATCAGCGGCATGATAGATTGGCCAACATAAGAACTGCCTTTAGATGCTTGTGTAAGGAATCGTTCAGGACCCTGTATACAACTTATGTCCATACCTAGTTAAACACAAGACAAAGTTAGAAAAGATTCAGCGGTATGCCACCAGACTCGTCCCGGAACTGAGAGGTATGAGCTACGAGGAAAGGCTAAGGGGGGCTAAACCTCTCGTCCCTGAAAGACAGAAGTGTAAGAGGAGACATGATAACCACCTGCAAAATTCTCAGGGGAATTGACAAGGTGGACAATAAAAAAAAATTAGCACGCGTGGAGCACGATCAAGGGGACACAGGTGGAAACTGAATATCAAAATGAGCCACAGGGAAGTTAGAAAGAACTTTTTTAGCGTCAAAGCAGTAAGTAAATGGAATGCATTAGGCAGTGATGTGGTAGAGGCTGACTCCATACACAGTTTCAAATTTAGATATGATAGAGCCCAGTAGGCTCAGGAATCTGTACACCAGTTGATTGGCAGTTGAGAGGCGGGACCAAGAGCCAGAGCTCATCCCCGCAAGAACAACTAGGTGAGTACTAAGATATCAGACACTGTAGCTGACCCACTAAGATCAGTGGGTCAGCATAAAGAGCAACCCGTCCTCCTTATAGAGCGTCGCATTTTGACGTATACTCCACCTAAGGCCAAAAATCGTCTTACTGGAAAGTGGTAGCGGCTCGCGAAATTGGCATACTGTTCCGTTTTCTGTTTTAGGACCTCTGGTAGATTAGGATTAGGACACTTTAGTACGACAGTTTCTTGACGATGGGAAACCTTACTAGGCCAGACTGCGGGAATCCCGGGCGGGATAAATGGTTGGGCACGTTTCCCATTACTTAATGCCTCTTTTTCCACCAAACAGTAAATATATGTTTTTCGGGATTTAGTCAGCTTGGTGCGGGGCAGCACCCTGGGGAGGGTTAGTAATGCAACCTTGGAGGGTGCTCGATATAAGCCTAACGTGCATATATTGATCGCCTGTAAGAGATAAAAGTTACTCCTTAAAAAATCTGAGGATACAGTTTTCTCTTGGTACTAATAATTTGTAATAGAAAGCGACAAAATTAATAGGGCATTCTAAAGTAATCTATTTATTTAGTTTAGGCATCCTCAATTCACATTATCCAGTAAAGGAAATCTGTCAGGCTTAACGGCTCACCAATAGTTTGTGTGAAAACTGCACTAAACACTTCACATATGTTGGCATTAGCTAGTTGAGATCCCTGTAGTTCACTTCCCGTAAAACATGGGTCCTCCAATAAGAACAGCAGATTAGCAGTTAGTACTGAAGTGACTTCAGACCACCACTACAACACATCGGAGATCAGAGAACGAGCTGCCTCGTGTCTTAACTCATGCACCTCAATTTGCATGCTATGATCCACAAAATAACGGGTACTATGAAAAGTAGCGGCTAGTCTGAAAGCAATAGTCCACCGAGAACTTCAACAAAATCTTGTAGAACTGAGGCAAAGTGAAATCCACACCGGCAATTCCATCTATCATCATACTATCATGCAAGAGGAGCCACACATCTATGGATCATCCAATAAAGTCAGTAGACTTCTAGATGTTACTACTGCTCGGCTTAGACTCGGTTACAAGTATCTCTGGGAATTCTCATTATCTGCTGATGTAGACCTGACCAAATGTAAACTGTGTCAACAAAATTATTCGCACACCACACATCAGGACAAACATATCAATTGTGACACTAGCTCTCTCAATTGTGAGAGCTAGTGTCACAATTGATGTTCGTCCTGCGCACCGCCCCCCCCCCCCCATCTAGTGGACAGCGGTGGCTAGGTTCCAGAGATGTGTAAATATTTCATGCACAATGATCTGCTTCCAAAATCGTAGCCAAATATCTCCAGTTTGCTAACTGTAGGTAGTAACTAAGTGATTGTAACCTATCCACCGCTGCCCAGTGGATGGGGGGCGGTGTGCAGGACAAACATATCAATTGTGACACTAGCTCTCCACATATGTCCGTTGCTTAATTTAGAAACTGTACTTGTGGTCTTTTGTAACTGTGCAAAATTCAATGCCCATTGTTGATGTGACAATGGGCATTGAATTTTGTAACTAGCTCATCAAGATTGTAACTTGCTGAGCTAAATGAATTGTGGGGTTCAGTCCTGAGCCCATTATGTGCCTCTGTAACCCTTTCCACTACCGCCCACAAGATGGGTATGGGGTGCATAATAAATAAACTAAACTAACTCACATATATCCACGTTTTCTGTGCGAAGGTTGGCTTAGGTGGGTGGGTGACTGTGGTCCATATGTTTTAGTACGTTGTAGCAAATCAAGAAAACGGGTCGCACAACCAACATGTAAACTAATGTCTTGCCCTCTTTGGTTCCCTCCTTGGGTTTGTTCAGATATAGAATGTACATCATCTTACAGAGTGGTCTTCGAAAATAATCTTTCCTGCGTCTACTCTTCACTTACGCCGTCTTCTTGAATCGGCTCCGATGCCCAACATGTCCCTTAGTCCTGGCTAAGGACTAACAAACGTGATATGACTTGGCTTTAGCTTCAATTTCACCTCGTTCTCTTTGCTATTAGGCCTTCTGCAATTTTCTTGATATTCATTAAAATTCTATGGTATAATTTCTTACCTTCTTGCCTTTCACCTCATATTCTAACCGTATATATATATATATATATATATATATATATATATATATATATATATATATATATATATATATATTTTATATATATATATATATATATATATATATATATATATATATATATATATATATATATATATATATATATATATATATATATATATATATATATTCAATTCACAGACAGAGCACCGCTCCTGTGCCAGGTAAGTACACTACGGGCTCACCATAGCCCGTGCTACTTGGAACTTGTTCCGAGTAGCTGAATCTATAACAACAACAACATCTGCAATTCTCTCTCCCCAGGGAGTCTGAAACCTTCCCACAAAATATCAATTGCTACTGCGACCTGTAGAGTTACACAGAGGACACAATGCGACCTGTAGAGTCACACAGAGGACACAATGCGACCTGTAGAGTCACACAGAGGACACAATGCGACCTGTAGAGTCACACAGAGGACACAATGCGACCTGTAGAGTCACACAGAGGACACAATGCGACCTGTAGAGTCACACAGAGGACACAATGCGACCTGTAGAGTCGCACAGAGGACACAATGCGACCTGTAGAGTCGCACAGAGGACACAATGCGACCTGTAGAGTCACACAGAGGACACAATGCGACCTGTAGAGTCGCACAGAGGACACAATGCGACCTGTAGAGTCATACAGAGGACACAATGCGACCTGTAGAGTCATACAGAGGACACAATGCGACCTGTAGAGTCACACAGAGGACACAATGCGACCTGTAGAGTCATACAGAGGACACAATGCGACCTGTAGAGTCGCACAGAGGACACAATGCGACCTGTAGAGTCGCACAGAGGACACAATGCGACCTGTAGAGTCACACAGAGGACACAATGCGCCCTGTAGAGTCGCACAGAGGACAAAATGCGACCTGTAGAGTCACACAGAGGACACAATGCGCCCTGTAGAGTCGCACAGAGGACAAAATGCGACCTGTAGAGTCACACAGAGGACACAGTGCGACCTGTAGAGTCGCACAGAGGACACAATGCGACCCAAACGTGTAAAAATTATGGCTACCCCCACCCCCCCTAAACGGTCATGCTTTTGGAAAGAGCGACATTTTGAAAATCCTCAAGGACGGGGCCGGCATCACACCCAATGTCATTTGTCAGGAAGGTGAGGATATCGCGCTCTTCTCCACAAGCGCGGAGGACCTAGACAAATTTCTGGGCTACGATATCTCACTTCCCAAGGAGCACCACCTCTGTCTCAACTACTCACGTCAGTTCCTACCGAAAGATCAGTTTTTATCGTCAGGACCAGCCCAAGATAACTGACCGCACAGAAAGTGAGATCACTACGAATATCGAGTCCGAAGACCTGAACATGGGCGTGTTCGCCATTGTGTTCTGTAGTGAGGATAAAGCAACAACGAAGATAATTTTCACCTCAGCAGCTAATACCACTCAGGCTGCCACTCAAGACTTCTTCTGTTTCAGTATCTACATACCGCCCCACCAAATGAAAAAGGAACGATATCACGAGCTCCAACAGTGCTTAAAGTGCTACGAGCTCTCCCACCCCATCAACAAGTGTCAGCACCTCGTCCAGAAGTGCAGCCTCTGCGCTCTGGAACATCATTACTGCATCTGAAAATCAACAACCCATCGCTGCCTGCTCTGCAACGGCAATCACCCTGCAATTTCACAGCGCTGCCCCCCGCAGACAGGAAAAAATCAAGGCCCAGGTTAAAACCAAGAAAGCCAGCCTTTTTAACCCTGCCACGAGAGGAGCCCCTGATGCTATCTATACCCAACACATCAGCTCCCACCAACCAATCAGAAGACTTCCCAGTCTTACCAAACAGTGGTTCCTCCCACCAGTCAACCCACCATTTACAATGGGGACCCAAGGCCCAACCAGCACCGTCGCCGCCCCTTGCATCACGGGCTGGCAGTATCCCTGGTCTTATGCGGCAAGCGGAGAGGCTTGCCGGACCAGACAACCACAGATTCGTCAGGGAACTGAATGTGTTGTACCTAGCCAATGGCCGGACCCCGTCACAGCCCCTGATGTAAGCTTTACTACCTCCCCTACCACACAGGGGACTTCCACAAGCCGACCATCAGGTCGATCTCGACTCAGACTTCAGCTCGGCCAAAGTCCCAGGCCGCACAAACAGCAGCATCCTCCAATCCAGCCCCAAAAACTACCACCATCACCGTCTCAGCGAAGGCGCTCGCAGACGTGCTCTCTCCGACCACCAACAACACCACCGACGTGACCGAACCAGCTTCTACCACAACTCATCGACTCCAGAGCCAACACCAACCTCAGGCTGAGACCATAACCACCAACAACAGACTACGACACGCCACGGACTCCTTAGTTGAGGAAATCTCAGTAAGAGCTCCATCGCCGCGACACTTGCCCTACTCCGTACAAGATCTCCTCATGGCGGCCACCTCACCCAACTCCAATGACAACACAGCCATGTCTACTCGCAGCAAGACTCAGAGTAAGATAAAACGTAAGACCTAGAGCCCTTCATTAACTCACCAGCTCTATAGTTGGTATAGCTTGCCCTCCGAGACAGCCCTCACCACCCAAAAAAAAAAAAATCATCCATCCGCAGATCTCCAGTGTCAGCTTTTGGTATTGGTAATGATTCCAAATAGCTACCAATTACGGGCTATTCATGCCCGTGCCACCTCTTGGGTGGCTTGATCTTCATATCAATTCTCTCTTTATTTACACAACTTAATAATGGTTCAAGACGAACCGAAACGTCGTCACTGCCTTTATTTCCTGCTGTGTGGGTGGGTGCCTAACTCTCCGCCCAGTTACTGTCACTTACTGTTTGCAGACAATATACGTACCATGACTGGTGACTTGAATTTCCATCAACCATTGTCTGGTGAGTAAGTGAGAGAGTAAACTTTACATTTACACTCATATGAGCCTCGAACTCCTTTCTTTAGGGTTTCCGGGGAATTCTTTCCTGCAACAGTGATGGTCTGCAGAACAGCAACTGGCTCTTAGGGCGATACAACCACTGTTATTCTTAGATCCACACGAAAGTTCACCGGACAGGAAACTTCTTACTTAGGAAATTTTATATTGCGATAACCTCTGGCCCTGACCTGCAACGCAGCCCTGACCTGCAACGCAGCCCTGACCTGCAACGCAGCCCTGACCTGCAACGCAGGCCTGACCTGCAACGCAGCCCTGACCTGCAACGCAGCCCTGACCTGCAACGCAGCCCTGACCTGCAACGCAGGCCTGACCTGCAACGCAGCCCTGACCTGCACCGCAGCCCTGACCTCCAGCATAATAACGTGGTCGTCACGTGGCCGGGAAGTCCGAAGGAATAGTTCAGAATGAATGGTTTGTATATATAATGGAGCGCTGGTCAGCTAACCCGGGTCATCCCTTCAACTGTGATTACCTGCCCGTGAATCATTCACATTTGGGTGTGTAGAATTAGTGGATTCTAGCATGGTTGGACCAGCAGGTGTATTCACAGGCCAGACTGATAAGTAGCTGTTAGGTTGGTTCATTTATAGGTACACCCCCATACTCATGGTGTGGGTGGGTGGTAGTGAACCCCCCCCCATACTCCACATCCTGTAGGCGATAGTGGACCTATTACTCATCCTGTGGGCGATAGTGAGCCCAATACTCATCCTGTGGGCGATAGTGGACCCATTACTCATCCTGTGGGCGATAGTGAGCCCAATACTCATCCTGTGGGCGATAGTGGACCCATTACTCATCCTGTGGGCGATAGTGGACCCAATACTCATCCTGTGGGCAATAGTGGACCCAATACTCATCCTGTGGGCAATAGTGGACCCAATACTCATATTGTGGGCGATAATGGACCCAATACTCATCCTGTGGGCGATAGTGGACCCATTACTCATCCTGTGGGCGATAATGGACCCAATACTCATCCTGTGGGCGATAGTGGACCCACTACTCATCCTGTGGGCGATAGTGGACCCAATACTCATCCTGTAGGCGATAGTGGACCCAATACTCATCCTGTAGGCGATAGTGGACCCATTATTCATCCTGTAGGCGATAGTGGATCCAATACTCATCCTGTAGACGATAGTGGACCCATTACTCATCCTGTGGGCGATAGTGGACCCAATACCCATCCTGTGGGCAATAGTGGACCCAATACTCATCCTGTAGGCGATAGTGGACCCATTACTCATCCTGTGGGCGATAATGGACCCAATACTCATCCTGTAGGCGTTAGTGGACCCAATACTCATCCAGTAGGCGATAGTGGACCCAATACTCATCCTGTAGGCGATAGTGGACCCATTATTCATCCAGTGGGCGATAGTGGACCCAATACTCATCCTGTAGGCGATAGTGGACCCAATACTCATCCTGTAGGCGATAGTGGACCCATTATTCATCCAGTAGGCGATAGTGGACCCATACTCATCCTGTAGGCGATAGTGGACCCATTATTCATCCAGTAGGCGATAGTGGACCCAATACTCATCCTGTAGGCGATAGTGGACCCAGTACTCATCCTGTGGACAATAGTGGACCCAATACTCATCCAGTGGGCGATAATGGACCCAATACCCATCCTGTGGGCGATAGTGGACCCAATACTCATCCTGTGGACAATAGTGGACCCAATACTCATCCAGTGGGCGATAATGGACCCATACCCATCCTGTGGGCGATAGTGGACCCAATACTCATCCTGTGGGCGATAGTGGACCCAATACTCATCCTCTAGGCGATAGTGGGCCCACTACTCATCCTGTAGGCGATAGTGGACCCACTACTCATCCTGTGGGCGATAGTGGACCCAATATTCATCCTGTGGGCGATAGTGGACCCATTACTCATCCTGTGGGCGATAGTGGACCCAATACTCATCCTGTGGATGGTAATTAACCTCCATACCCACCATGTGAGTGGTGGTAGACCCATACTCATCCTGTGAGTGGTGTTGGGAAAGGTTATAGACGCATATAATGAGCTCAGGAACTGAAGCCCCAAATTAATTTAGCTAAGTAAGTTGCGGTCTTGATAAGCCAATATAAGACCAGCCGGTGGTCAGATTATCTATTAAATTTCCTCAAGCAAGTTTTTGTTTCAGAACTGAAGAGAATAAAGGACATAAATTCAGGTTTTATTTGGTTCAACTGTAACCCTTACTTCTGAGCAGGAATTTCAGACAACAGATACAGTGGAGGAATTATAACTACATGACCCTCAACTGGTAATAGTGAAGTGTTGACGTATTGTGGGCTGTGAATACGTCCCATTGTCACCCAGTGATGTGATCAGTGCTTCAGATATTCTTGGATTCCTTCGTCAAGTCAGAGAACTGCTTCTATATTGGGTATAAAAGAGATCGAGGAATAGATGCCTATTATGAAACCTCTCAATTTCATATTAAACATGTTCACTGTCAGAATCCAAAAAACTGCACATGTTCAATATAGCCTCTGTTCGATTCAGTAAACTACATTTGAAAAATAGTTTTGCTCCTCAAACTGTAAAACTGACGAGCACAAGACGCACGGAAATTTTTCTAACTAGTTCCAGTACATATCCACAGGGGCCTAAGCGGCTAGAGGTAGCTAGCAGAGGGAAAGCAATGGACGTTGTTTAATATGAAGAAAAACCCTACTAATCAGTCTCATTTTATACCCTAAGTAACCAAAGAAAGTCGAATACAATGCAAAATAAATTCCGCGAGTAATTTGAAACCAGAACAGAATAGCCATGCGATCGTTGAGTCGTTTCAAACTAAGGTTAAAGACATCACACTATTCAATAACCCGCTCACAACCCACCATAGACATGCTTCGTGAACCTCACAACCTTATTTTTCCCGTAGCTCCGAACGTTGTAACAAGGAAATATCGGTGTAAAACGACTTACGGGGTTCATTGTGTGTTTACCAACACGACGGAGAGAGGCGGAACTTGACAAGCCACTGAGAATCCACCAACGAGGAGGACTTAAGAGCCGTCACTACTTTAAGATCCTCACATACACTCCAGCGGAGAATGTCGTGAGTTTTCAACTGAAGTGACCAGAATGAGATCTTAAAGTTATAAAACTTTCTAAATGAAAGTTATAAATAAAAGTTTATAAAATTGAAATAAACAAACTCAGAGTTCATATGGAGGATGTTTACTGTTAACAGAATTGTACAATCATGGTGTGGTATTGTTGGAATCAAACTTGGTATTATTGTACAATCAGGATTAGGTAGTATATACAGACATGACATGGTATCATTGTACAATCACCACCGGGTATTACTATAAAATCATGAACTGGTGTTATTTCACAATCATGATCTGATATCTAAAAATTACGACATGATGCTATTGTACAATCCAGACCTGGTATTATTGTAGAATCCAGACCTGGTATTATTGTACAATCCAGACCTGGTATTATTGTACAATCCAGACCTGGTATTATTGTACAATCCAGACCTGGTATTATGGTACAATCCAGACCTGGTATTATAGTACAATCCAGACCTGGTATTATGGTACAATCCAGACCTGGTATTATTGTACAATCCAGACCTGGTATTATTGTACAATCCAGAACTGGTATTATTGTACAATCCAGACCTGGTATTATGGTACAATCCAGACCTGGTATTATAGTACAATCCAGACCTGGTATTATTGTACAATCCAGACCTGGTATTATTGTACAATCCAGACCTGGTATTACGGTTCAATCCAGACCTGGTATTATTGTAGAATCCAGACCTGGTATTATGATACAATCCAGACCTGGTATTATGGTACAATCCAGACCTGGTATTATGGGACAATCCAGACCTGGTATTATGGAACAATCCAGACCTGGTATTATGGTACAATCCAGACCTGGTATTATGATACAATCCAGACCTGGTATTATGGTACAATCCAGACCTGGTATTATGGTACAATCCAGACCTGGTATTATAGTACAATCCAGACCTGGTATTATGGTACAATCCAGACCTGGTATTATGACACAATCCAGACCTGGTATTATGACACAATCCAGACCTGGTATTATGATACAATCCAGACCTGGTATTATGGTACAATCCAGACCTGGTATTATAGTACAATCCAGACCTGGTATTATGGTACAATCCAGACCTGGTATTATGGTACAATGTAGACCTGGTATTATGGTACAATCCAGACCTGGTATTATGGAACAATCCAGACCTGGTATTATGGTACAATCCAGACCTGGTATTATGATACAATCCAGACCTGGTATTATGGTACAATCCAGACCTGGTATTATAGTACAATCCAGACCTGGTATTATGGTACAATCCAGACCTGGTATTATGACACAATCCAGACCTGGTATTATGACACAATCCAGACCTGGTATTATGATACAATCCAGACCTGGTATTATGGTACAATCCAGACCTGGTATTATAGTACAATCCAGACCTGGTATTATGGTACAATCCAGACCTGGTATTATGGTACAATGTAGACCTGGTATTATGGTACAATCCAGACCTGGTATTATGGAACAATCCAGACCTGGTATTATGGTACAATCCAGACCTGGTATTATGATACAATCCAGACCTGGTATTATGGTACAATCCAGACCTGGTATTATAGTACAATCCAGACCTGGTATTATGGTACAATCCAGACCTGGTATTATGACACAATCCAGACCTGGTATTATGACACAATCCAGACCTGGTATTATGGTACAATCCAGACCTGGTATTATGGTACAATCCAGACCTGGTATTATGACAATCCAGACCTGGTATTATGACACAATCCAGACCTGGTATTATGACACAATCCAGACCTGGTATTATGGTACAATCCAGACCTGGTATTATTGTACAATCCAGACCTGGTATTATGGTATAATCCAGACCTGGTATTATTGTACAATCCAGACCTGGTATTATAGTACAATCCAGACCTGGTATTATAGTACAATCCAGACCTGGTATTATTGTACAGTCCAGACCTGGCATTATTGTACAATCCAGACCTGGTATTATGGTACAATCCAGACCTGGTATTATGGTACAATCCAGACCTGGTATTATGGTACAATCCAGACCTGGTATTATGACACAATCCAGACCTGGTATTATGATACAATCCAGACCTGGTATTACAGTACAATCCAGACCTGGTATTATTGTACTATCCAGACCTGGTATTATTGTACAATCCAGACCTGGTATTATAGTACAATCCAGACCTGGTATTATTGTACAATCCAGACCTGGTATTATTGTACAATCCAGACCTGGTATTATGGTACAATCCAGACCTGGTATTATGGTACAATCCAGACCTGGTATTATGGTACAATCCAGACCTGGTATTATGGTACAATCCAGACCTGGTATCGCTGCTCTCAGGTCTCACGATTTCATTCACATTAAAAATAGTTATAAAACGTAGTATATATATTTAATTAGTGTGCTTTACAAAATGTAAGTTCATTACAAATTTATGTGAATAACATTATTATTAACAGTGATCATTATAATTGCTCATTATATATCAAAACTAATCATCTACCTGCACTTTATCAAACAGGAGAATTGTAATTTGTTGATTAATTCCTAAAGTGATTTGTTTGCAAAACTGTCACTGTGTAACTCAGGGGTGATCGTCCCTCGTAGTAACTCTGGGGGTGGCCGTCCCTCGTAGTAACTCAGGGGGTGACCGTCCCTCACAGTAACTCAGGGGGTGACCGTCCCTCACAGTAACTCAGGGGGTGACCGTCCCTCGTAGTAACTCAGGGGGTGGCCGTCCCTCACAGTAACTCAGGGGGTGACCGTCCATCACAGTAACTCAGGGGGTGACCGTCCCTCACAGTAACTCAGGGGGTGGTCGACCTTCACAGTAACTCAGGGGGTGACCGTCCCTCACAGTAACTCAGGGGGTGACCGTCCCTCACAGTAACTCAGGGGGTGACCGTCCCTCACAGTAACTCAGGGGGTGACCGTCCATCACAGTAACTCAGGGGGTGGTCGTCCCTCACAGTAACTCAGGGGGTTGTCGACCTTCACAGTAACTCAGGGGGTGGTCGTCCCTCACAGTAACTCAGGGGGTGACCGTCCCTCACAGTAACTCAGGGGGTGACCGTCCATCACAGTAACTCAGGGGGTGGTCGTCACTCACAGTAACTCAGGGGGTGACCGTCCTTCACAGTAACTCAGGGGGTGACCGTCCCTCACAGTAACTCAGGGGGTGACCGTCCCTCACAGTAACTCAGGGGATGGTCGTCCCTCACAGTAACTCAGGGGATGGTCGTCCCTCACAGTAACTCAGGGGGTGACCGTCCATCACAGTAACTCAGGGGGTGGTCGTCCATCACAGTAACTCAGGGGGTGACCGTCCCTCACAGTAACTCAGGGGGTGGTCGTCCCTCACAGTAACTCAGGGAGTGGTCGTCCCTCACAGTAACTCAGGGGGTGACCGTCCATCACAGTAACTCAGGGGGTGGTCGTCCCTCACAGTAACTCAGGGGTGACCGTCCATCACAGTAACTCAGGGGGTGACCGTCTCTCACAGTAACTCAGGGGGTGACCGTCCCTCACAGTAACTCAGGGGGTGACCGTCCATCACAGTAACTCAGGGGGTGACCGTCCATCACATTAACTCAGGGGTGACCGTCCCTCACAGTAACTCAGGGGTGACCGTCTCTCACAGTAACTCAGGGGGTGGTCGTCCCTCACAGTAACTCAGGGGTGACCGTCCATTACAGTAACTCAGGGGGTGACCGTCCCTCACAGTAACTCAGGGGGTGGTCGTCCCTCACAGTAACTCAGGGGTGACCGTCCATCACAGTAACTCAGGGGGTGACCGTCCCCCACAGTACTCAGGGGTGGTCGTCCTTCACAGTAACTCAGGGGGTAACCGTCTCTCACAGTAACTAAGGGGGTGACCGTCCATCACAGTAACTCAGGGGGTAACCGTCCCTCACAGTAACTAAGGGGGTGACCGTCCCTCACAGTAACTCAAGGGGTGACCGTCCCTCACAGTAACTAAGGGGGTGACCGTCCCTCAGAGAAGGGTCTACTACCTGAGGCTTCTCCATGTGAATGAATACACGAGTCTACACCCGGGATGACAATTCACGAGTCTACACCCGGGATGACAACTCACGAGTCTACACTACTGAAGGCTACACAGATTAAGGATTTTCAACATTGGGATGCACCACATAAGGACACACAACATGGGAACACACAACATGAGGATACACAACATGGGGACACACAACATGAGGATACACAACATGGGGACACACAACATGAGGATACACAACATGAGGATACACCCAAAGCCATATTGTCCCACATTACTCTAAATTCCACGAAAGAAAAAATACGCGACAAATTTAAATCTCTGCACCGGGTCCCCACAGTTGTTCAAAGTCAACACGTACTTCACCATGAACCGGTCCCGCAGCTGTTCAAACTCAACACGTACTTCACCATGAACCAAAACAGCTCCATTAAACCGTACCAACAAAAGTTATATTCGAGAGAGTGAAGGATTCTTACTCGGACTTTTCCCGTTCCCCCCGCCAGCGACTCTCAGTCTCTGCGTTTTCAAGATTCATTAGTCATTTCTACCTGTTAATTTCCTCGTAATTGACAAGCTTTTGATAAAAAAAGAAGGAAGAGGAGGTGGAGGAGGGGAAGGAAGAGGAAGAGGAGATGGAGGAGCCGCCAAGAGAGAACACCCAAATCAGTCACTCCCCCACAACCAGTCGTCACAGGAGGTCTTCACAATAGAACAAGGAACAAGGAGAAGCCCCTGCACTAAATGAGGAGGCAAACCTAACAACCTTGGAGGATGTTGACCTCGCCAGTGATGAGGTCAAAAGGAGTCTGTTGGAGCTGAATGGGACAAAGTTGTTGGGCCTGACAAAATCTCACCATGGATACTTGAAGGTGCAAAGGCACTAAGTGTGCCACTCTCTATGGTGACAAAGGTCACTGGAAACGGGAGACCTACCGGAAAGTTGGAAGACAGCTAATGTAGTCCCAATATACAAAAAGGGTGACAGG